>MU227489.1:1629482-1645996 GCA_018584345.1 Thuja plicata
TAATCAGATTTGAGTTATAATTTTAGGTAGATTAGTTTCAATATTTGTATTTTCTTTTCGTCAACTCAAAAAACCCAAAAACAGCATAAAACATTCAAAAACAAACCAAAAACAATCATTACACTCAATGAAACAAACAGTGATCAGCATAGAGCCTATTTGGGGTTCTTACAAGTGATTCCGTGATGAACACTTGTGTTCATTTGTATTTCCATGCATGGGAGTAGCCATGATGGACCCACCCTCTGGGAGTAGCCATGGTGGACATCACTACTATATCGAGAAGGATTGCTCCCTAGCTAAGAGGGAGTGTTAATGTCATTGTAGCTATGGTCGGATCCTTTCAGGCCGACATAGATAACATAAAGGTTGTGATAATATAATTAATCTGATATAATAATTATATTGATAATATAATAATTATATTGGTAATATAATTATTATATTATTATTGTGATATAATAATTATATTGATAATATAATAATTATATTGATAATATAATAATTATATTGATAATATAATTATTATATTATTATTGTGATAATATAATTATATTATAATATTTGTTTTTTCTATTGCATATCAAGAGGTCAAAATATTACATCAAAATTGGGTTAGTTACGAGAGAGTTTGAGTTTTAACAAAGTATATGAGGTATAGCTAATACCCCAACCATAACCAGTAGGAGCTCAAAAAATTACAGTTGCTATATCGCTGAGAGTATCTTATACATGTTTAACTATGAGCATATAAGTATTTTAATTTGAGGGGAGACATTGGTCGTTATCCGACTCATTCGAGTCCGGGGATACAACATTGTATCCTATGATGCCACAGTCAGGATTTGCTGCTACATTCCCTGCATCTCTGTGCTCCTCATTAACTTCCGGGTGCTTCATCTTGTCTATAAACTCAGTGAGTTTATTGTCAAACTCTGCCCCCGGTTTGCTGGTGGTGTATCCGTGTGCAATGTCTTTCTTGTTGATAGTAATCTCTCCATCCCTCAGTACCTGCAAAAACTTGCTTTCTTTTAACTTAATAACAGCTGTAACCTGCATGGCAACATCTAAGTATATGAGCCTCCTTAGAGACTCAATAAGATTCCTGCTCTTCCCTGTCATAACATCATTATTGCGAGCCTTCCAAATAACCCACAATATAATAGAAGACAAAATAGACCAAAAGACATTGCACCATTTGCTGCCGTTAATGCTTCCAGTTATAACATTTAGGATATCAAAATGGGTTTGGAATTTGAGGCCAAACAACTTCCATATCTCAGAGGCAAAGAGACATTCAAAGAAGACATGTAACACGGATTCCTGTTGTTTACAGACATTACATATATTAGGTTCCCCCCCAGGTTTTCTGAATGGAAGCTTATGTAGTAAGAGTCGCTATAAGAAACAAAGGATTTTAGGTTCAAGGGGTCTGGTCCAGATAGCGGCAAAGTATTTGTTCCATGCATCAACTGGGGTCTCTAGGTGCCATAGGGAATTGGCATGTATGAGGATGTCTGAACTTAGGGTGAGAAGGTGGTAGAGGTATTTGACCTTGATAAGATGAAGAGGGGTACCATCCGGCCAAGTGAACAGGGTGTTGCAGTTGTCTGGGGAGCAACAACCAGTAACAGGGTTTAGGGAGCTGAAGGCAATATTGAGGATGCTATAGGTTCTAAATTGAGAAGGGGGCAGATCAAATTTCTCTTGCAAGTTCTCCCAAGAGTTCAACCTGCCATCTTGCATTACATCTTTAAAATAGCAAATTCCTCTTGTTGCCCAACCTTTCGCAGAGCAACCTTGAAGTAAGGCAAGAGGCTTCTCTTTATGTTTTAGACTCCACCATATGGATCTAGCTCCACAAATCTTACCACCACTTTCCGATGGGGATGTGTTGCAGATGAATTTCCTGACCATCTTCCAGCTCTTCCAGAGGGATTGGAACACATTAGAGCCTTGCACAGCAATAGTGTTGTCAATGCTAATGAGGTCAAAGTAGTTGAGGCGGGTCCAGGATTTGGCTTTACTGGGGTGTGCTCTATACAGATTGTTTCTGATCAGAATCTTCCATGGTTCCTCTCCAACAGAAGCCTTAGCTATCCACTTAGCTGCTAGTGCTATACCTTGAGTCCTCAGATCTTTCAGTCCTAGGCCCCCCCAGTTCTTTGCTCTGGTGCACCACTCCCATGATACAGCATGGTATCTCTTATTCCCCCTACCATCTAACCACATGAAGTCCCGAATAATCTTCTAAATGGCACTGTATTGGTTCAGGTTAAACAACCACGAGGAGGAGAAGTAAATGGGATACGAGGATAGTATCTTTTGGCAAACTTGGATTCTGCCTGGGAAGGAGAGGAGGTTGCTGCCCCATTTATTGAGTTTGGTTAGGATTCTATCCTTAACCCAATTCCACATCTCATTGATGTTTGGATCAACTGCAAAAGGGATCCCAAGGTATCTCACAATATGTGAAGGGCCTCCCCACTCCAGATCATATTTGTTCCACCATAGTGGGGGATTGGTTTCACATCCCAGCATGATGGATTTGGAAATTGAGATTTTACTGCCCGAGGCTTCACAAAATAGGTCTAGTTTCTTCATCAGGTGTCCCATATTGTCCTCCCTTATGTTTAGGAGAATGGCCGTGTCATCTGCGAACTGGATGTTGGAGATCTCTTGTCCGTTGGGTAGGGAGATTCCCCTAACTTGGGTTGATAGGGTGTCATCCCTAAGAATGTAATGGAGGGAGTCTTCTGCTATGACAAACAGGGATGGGGCAAGGGGACATCCTTGCCTTATGGACCTAGTGAGTACAAAGAAGGGAGATTTGTGCCCATTGACCTCTACATCCGCTGTAGCCCCTTTTAGAAGAGTTGAGACCATTTGGCAGAATGAGGGTGGAAATCCCAGTCTATCTAGCATGAGCAAGATGAATTTCCATTCAATGCGATCATATGCTTTCTCATAATCTATAAGAAACATGGCACTCTGTTGACCTGAGTTCTTGGCCCAATCCAGAGCTTCCCAGCAGGTTATCAGGTTCTCAAGGATGTATCTCCCCTTTACAAACCCTGTTTGGGTATTGTTGATAACTTTAGGGAGCACTTGGGCAATGCGGAGGGAGAGGGCTTTGGCCAAAATTTTGTATTCTACATTCAGCAATGTGATAGGTCTCCAATTCTTGATTAGGAGTCTATCTCCCTCTTTAGGAATCAGCTTGATTAGGCCAGCATTTAGTGTAGAACCCAGAGATCCTGCATCAATGGCTTCCTGAAAAACTTTGTGGAGGCTGTTCCCTATCCACTCAATATTGGTCTTGTAGAACTCCACTGTAAGCCCATCTGGGCCAGGCGCCTTGTCACTGGCCATATTCAGGATGGCATTCTTGATTTCTGCAACAGTAAGTTCTGCCCCAACACTGGCTGAATCTTCTCTTGAGACTTTCTTAGGAATAATGTCACTAATCCTCTCTAATGCCGCGACCATAGTTCCATTATCTTCTGTGGTAAAGAGTCTGCTATAGAACCCGGCGAAGGTGTTAAGGATCTCATCTTGATCTTTGATGTTATTGCCTTGTTCCAAGATGCAGGTGATCCTGTCTTTGGTCTCCTTTTTAAGGGTTTGGAAGAAGAATTTGGAGCCTTTATCTCCCAGGTTGATCCAGTTAGCTCTGCCCTCACTTTAGCACCTTTGGTCTTATAATGCTGGAGTCTCCTAAGGGAATCTCTGCATCCCACCACCTTGTCTAGAAGCCCAAGGTCTGTGGGGTTATTTTGGATCTGCAATTCTGCATCTTGCAACTCTCCTACAAGCTTAAACTCCTTCATCCTGCCATCTTTGGCTTTCTTTTTCCCCACGATTTTAAGCATATTTTGCCAAGAGTATGTGGTCTGTCTCCATCTCTCCACTTCACTATCATGTTGGGCTATATCTTTATTGTACCAGGCTATCATTTTAACAGCCGCTTGTACAGCTTCATCTTTGAGTAGAGAGGAATTTAGGGCAAATCCTGCTTTGCAATGGGGTGGGACATCAGGGGAGGGGATAAGGTGTATGCAAGACCAGATAGGGTGATGGTCTGAGAGGGTATAGGGAATAACTTTGACATAGTTGTTTCCTGGGGTAGGTGGGCAACTGAAGAGTTGCTTGTTTAGGTAAATTTTGTCTAGCCTGGAGTATATTCTTCTGTCACCTCTCTGGAAGTTCGACCAGGTGAACCACACCCCTTCCGATTCACTTTTCTTTGCGGCCAGGGGGTCAAACAGATTGAGTTTAGAGATCATCCTATTCCAGAAGATCATCTCATTTCCTTTCCATTCAAACCTCTGCCCTCCACTTTTGTCTTGGGCTCTTTCTATCATATTGAGGTCTCCCGCGAGTACCCAGGGTATATCCTCTAATTTTGAGACCCAATTCCAGAGGTCAATCCTCTCCCGATGGTCATTAGGGGCATAGACTGTGTAGATACCAAAGTTTTGCTCTCCAGCTTTGAACGAGACCCACATTGCTCTATTGCAGGGTGATACCCCCCACTCTTGAACCAACTTTCGCCATCTGGGACCAATCAGCATGGAGGCTCCTCCTTTGCCTCTCTGGTGCTTAGTGGAAAATGCCGTAGCATCTTTCCAAATACATTTTAATGCAATATCTAATGAGAAACCTACTGCTTTGACTTCTTGGAGCATGAGGATATCCACTTCTTTGTGTGTCTGTACAAATCTTTTGACAACATATTTCCTGTCAGAGGACTCTAACCCTTCGACATTCCATGAAGCACAGTTTAGAGACATGTGAATTATTTGCTTGTGTCCATGGGAGTCTTAAAGCTCTTAAAGCATGCTGGGATGCCCTTCTTAGCTTGCTTGAAGGGTTTGGGGTTGCTATATAGAAGGGGGGGTCTCCCTCTCCTCTTTTTGATACCGGTTCCTTCTTCTATTTCCTGGGGGGGTTTTTTCTCCATCTTAGTATCTTCCTTCTTACTACTCGATTCTGAGATAAAGGTAAAGTTTCTTAACTCTGAATCACAGGGGTCTTTATGGCCATTGTTAATCTCCCCTTCCTCTAGGTCCAGGATTTCCTTGTGTCCAGTCTCCATACTCACTTCATCCTCTGTCAAGGTGGATAGCACTGTTTTATTTATGCTCTTTGGTCTATAATTCCATATATTAGGGGGAGGAGGGAAGGGGGGAGGAGCTGGGATAACAACCACATTGTAAGCATGGAGCTTATCTTCTTTAGATGTCACAAATGGTTGAGCATTTAATGCATCTGAAATGGGGGAGGATCGGCGGGGTATGACAGTGCTATCCATCTTGTCAGCGGATGCACCCAGAATGGAAGGCTGGGTCTCAGGAACATTATGATCTGGAGGAAGCACCGAGTATGTCTTCCATTTAGGTTTAGGGATGGCCCTTATTCTGTCCGCCTTGTTTTTAATTCTTTCCAAGGTGATTTGCTGGGCATTCTTAGTCCTATGTTTCAGACTTGGGGTTATGGTGACTGTGTTAAGACCAAAGTCCAAGTTATGTGCAGGAGGTAGGTTTTTTATGGCCTCGGGGACCTCCAGGGTAAGTGCCGGGGGGGGGGGGGCTGGGGCNGCAGTCTGGCCTTCAAACTGGCCTTTGAGTTTGTCCAGTGTTGCAGAGATAGCATCCGGGTTGTTCCTCCAGTCTGTGGTAGATTTTACTGTTGGGTCAGCAATACCCTGTTCCATCTGGGGTGCGAGACATTTCAGGGAGGCAGAACGGGCTAGATCCTGCGAGGTTGAAATGGACGGGCTCTCAGTCGATTCTAAGGGTTTATCAGCCTGGGGAATGGGTTCAGCAAGAGGGGTGGGGTTCCGTTTCTTCAGGATGGGGCAGTCTTGCTTCTTATGGCCCTCTTTCCTGCAGAGGTAGCAACTGTTCATCCCACCTAGGAAGGTGACCGAGCATATAATTGGGCATCCACCGAGGTCAAAATGCAGAGATTCAGGAATGTCTATCCCGGGTTTCAGGGAGATGAGGATCCTAACATCAGTGTGCGGGATGAGGGTGTTGGACTGATCAATCCGAATCACATTACCAACGGGGTCGAGTGCTTGCGGAATAAGATTAAGTAAATAGGGAGGGATGTTCTTTATAACGACCAAGCGGGGGCTAGATAGGGCCAGTACCTCACTGTGTGAGGCCTCGAGAGTCTAGGGAAGAGCTCCGAATTCAAACGGACCCACTCTCTAGAACTGCTTTTCGACTATTGCTTTCTGGGATTTAGGGTCTACAAAAAACATTAAAAACAACCCCTTTTGCAACATCCTACAGTATGAAAAATGAAACCCTAGTTTTTGCCCCCAAATCTTTTGAAACCAGTCATTAAGGTAATTCCTAGACGGTATATTGGACGCATTAACGACAGCAAAGAAAATCGCAGTATCTTTAAGCCTAGATTTCTCATAATCAATTGCGACCATCATTTGGGGATTAGCTTTAATGATGCGATCAGCTGGCAAAGGAATCTTACCTCCAACTCCTGCTGTGGTTTCCGTGGTGGGGGTGAGCGTGGAGATGAATCGCACGCCGTCTGGGAGCTTCCTTTCATTCTGCACAGCTTGTTTGAAGGTCTTTTGCCGGGGTTCAGATCTTTGGGTTCCATCTCTGCTCTGGTCTCATGTTTTCAATGTCACGGCCGCTTCTGCAAGAATCTCCCCAGCCTCGGCCTTTGTACTTGGACAAACCGCCTTAGTCTCCGAGATTTCTTTGGCTCTAATATCTTTCCTAGGGTCTACGATAATGCTTTTAACAAAACCTTTATTTCCAACATTGTTTTGCCGGGCGCGGTTTCTCTCTCCATACTGACCACCACCGTACCCCGGGGAGGTGGAGGCCATTAATGGCTCCCTACTTGGTTATGCGGGAACAGAGTACACGCGTGGGATTATGCCCTAGTTGCAGAGCCACTTTCGAAATTCCTGTTTAGTATTGTATATTATAATATTTATTGAGATAATATAATATAATTATATTTATATGAGTTATATATTAATTTAATTATATATTATATTGGGCCACCATGGAAGAGTGGTGACCCTTGGTGAAGGGGCACCACCAATAGATATAAAAGAAGAGTAAATCTTCCTTTCCTAATAATGAGAAATATACACACAATCTACTATATCTGAGAAGAAGCGGTGCTCAGGGGGGACAATCGTGGATTGTCTATGGTTGGGAGGGCAAATCATTGCCCGTGGTCAAACGAGTACAGAAAAACAACACCGCTCCATTTCCTTGTATTTGCTGTTCACTACACTCAGATATATTATATCAGCAACATTTATATCAGCTGAGAGGTCAGAAATCATTAATTTGGGCTTTGTATATTTGCATATTTGCTTAAGCTAATTGTATGTCAAATGTTTGTTGAAATGTCAATACAATAACCCTTGTTTTCAAACTGTTTGTTAAAATGTTTTTAAATATATATGAAGTGCAGTTCCTCTACATTGGTAAATTCATAAATATTGTTTAGTTTTCTGTTCTAAAATTTGTTTGATAAAATGTGTGTGAGCTAAAATTCGGAAAATTCAAAGTGTGTTAAAATTTTTGTGGTACTACCGTATGGGCATTACATTGAAACACACATGCATTAACAACCATTCATACAGAACACAGATTTGCAAACATTGTGTCAAGCTTTCATGCAAACTTCAATGGTTGTAATTCAGATTGTTGGCAAAGCACATTTGTGCAGAAGCAAAAATCTTGATCAAAGCATGCGCTACAGGAGCTTATATGCTGTACGCAATTCTGTACTGGATAAAATTTGAGTCACCATTGAGAAGAACCAAGGCTATTGTGGAGTGTGAGAAGAAGTGAAAAGTACCTAATTATTTGAATTTTGCATTGAGGATGCATGGACGCCACATCAGCCTTCATATCATGCAATTGACTTGAGTTATCACTTAAGCCATTCAAAGGTTTATATTTTGTTGTTGGCAAATAAAATTCACTGAAAAGATGTATAAGCCATACATGGTTATTTTTCATAACTATTAAATGAAGCTAGAAAAGCAATATATTCTTCTCGCCGTGGGGGATCTTTTCCACGACAAGGGAGAGAGCTATTGAGAGGTTCCTAGTTTGTAAAGAAATAACTATTTTTTGGCAATAGAGAGAAGACATCTTGCGTGGTTTTCATATTTGTGAAATAGGTCTATCTTTTTTACAGCTAATCTCCTAGATCATTTGGTTTATTTCTATAGGCTTATTTTATATGGTAATTATTCCAAATTGATATTTGATATCCTATAACATAGGACTTAAGGACAAAATCTATTATTATTTGTCTGCATGGTGTTATTTTCTTGTCAAGATTGTGTGTTATTGAATGATTCATCTAATAGCTGATCTTTTTATATATGTACATATTTTTGTATATAGCTTGTTTTAAGTCAACCAAAAATTTTATACTATTTTTTATCAAAATCATCATAGATCCAGTTGTGTAACTTGTTTTAGGAGATTTTTTCTTCTTTAAGGGGGATATTTATTATTTTCCTTTATAAATATACAACTAATATATGAACTTCACCACTGTTTTGCATTTGCAGGTGATTGCTGTCGCAAAATCTTCAGATCTAGTGTTAATGGTTCTTGATGCTTCTAAAGTAGGTTTAATTCATGATCTTAGTGTTTTCCTTGAGAAAATGTTATTTCAAAATTATAACCTTTATCATTGTAGGTATTTGGGAATGATAATTACTGCAATGTCTTAATGAAAATTTGATTCAATTTTCAACTATTTTTCTCACAGAGTGAGGGTCATCGACAAATTTTAACAGGAGAACTAGAATCAGTGGGCTTGCGTTTAAACAAGAGACCACCTCAGGTATATATCTTGCCTAGAAGAAACATTATAAAGAAATGAGATGCGAGTTGACAAAATGTTCATTCTTTAATGTATTTCTTCTTTGGCCTTGAGAAAACAAATTTATTAGTCAGAAATTTCAAATTTCTATGCTATGAGAGAAACAAAGATCACTCATTATTCTTTTGAGTTGGTGGCTTAAAACCCTGTGTTCCACGGGATGCATCTGCTGGCCCTGCCTACCAAAAAAATCCCGGCGTTTCTGGGATGGATACATGTAAACATTCATTCCATTCTACACATATTCTACACTCTAGGGTTTGAAATAAATCGACTAACTTAATCATTAATCAAACCTACAATTCTGAGTTCACTAACTTGCATATACAAACTTCTGAAAGTACAAAATAGTAAAATAATAACTTGAATATCAGAATTCTGCAGTTCTGGAAAAACAATCATTAGTATTCTGGAAAACATCTGGATATAAAAGATGGCGATAAAGTCTTAATAACCCACGAACTTTGCTCTTCAAAAAATGAATGCCATAAAGCAACCTTAACTTTAGATTGCCTTTTATCACAAAAGAAATATCTAAATTCAAGCCAACTCCCCAGAATAAAAAATATAGTAGTGCGTAAAAAATGTTCACTCTCTACCTAGAACAGAGCAGAAAAAAGAAGTCCATAGGCTACTCCGAATGATTGGGATACAAAACACTGTTGAGCACTCAGTATAAATCTGCAGCACAAGTAATGATAGTGCCTAAACTCAGCAGCTTTGACTCTTAAAAATAGCGCCTAAAATTAATAAAAACTTTATACTTAAGATAATCCTAAACTTGGTGGCCAAAACAACAATAACAAATTTGAATAACAGTCAGATTTTGCAGCACCCAGAAGAGGATAAAAATGTTGAAAATACAATCCGATTTTCTAATGTGCCATGCCCAGTAAAAATAAGTGACAAAAATGTAATGATCTCTCTTTGCGAGGAAGGTGTTCTATCAACTCCATTTCTCTCAGTAATTAGAAGTTATCTTTTTACAGGGGCTTTGTTAAAATGCCCGCAATTCGCTCATTTTCAGGGAAGGCACCCTTCTAATCTTGGCCTTAGGGAAAGTGATAATGATTTCTTTGTGCTTGGAGTGATTATGAAACTCTAGATTTTTAGATTGCTTAATGCAACTTTGATTGTTATAGTAAAATGTTTTAGGCTCCAACATTTGATCAGTAAATTTTGCTATCAACTTGTGAAGCTAATTAGCGTCACAACTAGCTAAAGAAGCTACTATGTTATTTTCTTTAGCTGAACTTAATGCTACAACTACTTGTATCTTGTTCGAGTAGATTGCGATTCCTGACCCCAAGTTGAAACAAAGCCTTGAAGTGCTTTTCCTATCACTAGCATAAAATGATTGAAATATCCGATATGAAACAAAGGAGTGAAAGACTCCTTAAATGAGAGATTACAAAAGATCTTTCTTTAAGAGAAACAATTGACAACTAAGAAAGCAAACTAAACTCAAAGAAAGAAAGAAAGTTTCTAAATACTAACCTAAAGACATAATAGACCGTTATACTAAATATAACAATACTATTTTAATACCATCACTTAATGGTCAATCTACTAACTACAACAAATTTGTCCGGACTCAAGGACTTGGCAAGAATGTTTGTAGTCTAATCCTTAGAACATGCTACAATATCACTGATCCATCTTCTACAAGTTCGTGTCTGAAATTACAATGAAGCTCCACATGTTTTGTACGTTTGTGTAAGACTTGATTTTTGGCAAACTTTAGCACTCTTTGATTGTCTCAACATGAGGGTGAAGACTCTGCTTGAGGCATTTTCATGTTAGAAAGCATCTTTCAAAGCCAGACTGCAGCACATACTGCTTTGACGGCTCCCTGATACTCTGCTTCTCTCGAGGAGAGAGCTACTGCCTGTTTCTTCTTAGTGGCCAAGGTGACTGCACCCAAACTAACACTGAAAACATATCTAGAAGTAGACTTCTTGTCATCAACATAACCTCCCCAATTTTGAATCTGTGAACCCAAACAGCGTAGGATCTTTGCTGCTGCTATACAAAATAGTAAAATACCAAAGCCAAGTGTCTCTTTCACATATCACAGTACTCACTTCGCAGCAACCCATTGTTCTGCCTTAGGGGCTGTCATGAAACAAGAAATGTAACAACATAACTCAAATCAGGTCTATTGGCTGTAAGGTAGATAAGGATGCCTACTAGTTGCTTAAAAACTAACTCATTAATCACCTTTGAGTCTGATTTGGTTGAAAGTTTCAGCCCTTTCTCCATAGGTGTAGATGAGCTTTTGCAATTTGTCATTCTGAACATATCTACCAAACTCCTGGCGTATTTAGACCGAGAAATAAAAATACCACTCCCCTATCTGCCAAACCTCAAAACCCAAGCAATAATGAAGAAGGCATAAGTTTGTCATATCAAAAGCCCGACACAAAGTCCATTTGATTTGCTCACGAAAATGTGCCCCACTGCCTGTAATAATAATATCATTCACATAAATGACAAGAAGAATGATATCATTACATGTGATTTTCACAAATAAATTGGGATTTGAAGGACTTATTTGAAACCCCTGCACATCCAAATACCTATCAATTTTTCTGTAACGTGCTTTGGGTGCTCGTTTCAAGCCATAAAGAGCCTTCTCCAGTTTGTATACCCGATGCTCTTTTCTTGCAAGTTGCGAATCCTGAGCCTGTGTTATGTTCACTTCCTCCTCCAAATTTCCACTGAGGAAGGCACTCTTCATGTCCATATGATGGACTTTCCAGCTAAATTTTGCTACCATGGCTAGAACTAGATGGAGGGTTCTCATATTTACTATAGCTGCAAAGGTCTCCTTGTAGTCTATTCCTTCTCTCAGCGAGAATCCCATAGCCACAAGTGTTCCATCAGCTTTGTACTTGACTTTGTACACCCATTTGCAACTAGTGGGTTTTTTTCTCTGGTGGAAGATCTAAAAGGACGCAAGTATTAGTTTTTGAAAGGTTTTGATGTTCGGATTCCATAGCTTTTTTCCATTCAAGTTTACCTGTCGCCTCTAAATATTCCCGGGGCTTATAAATACTATGAATGTTAGCCATAAGAACAGAGTTCACTATATTCTGTTTATGCTTACCTCTAGATGAGTGACCCTCAACCAGCTCATCATCCCGAACATCATCAATGAGTTTCTCCCACCACTTAGGATGCAGTGTAGTAACACTTTTATCCATATCAGCATGATCACCATGACTTGGGCCGCCTTGAACTATATCGTTTGGATACTGATTCAGGTTGTCTTGACGAAAATCATCTGGTACTGGAACTTGCGTAGGAGATTCCACAAGTTTGGAATCGTTGTGAAAATCCCTTTCTTAAGGTGAGGCAAATGGAAGTTGAAAACCTAAATCTGAAGCCTTTAAAGACTGATATTCAGGAACATTGATGGGAAAAGAGAGCTCAAAACGCCTAGTATCTTCATTAGTGTTTACATCCCTGCTAAATGTTAGGCGATCCGTGTCCACATTAATCAGTGTATAGGCTTTATGATTGTCACTGTACCCTATAAGCATTAACTTTTGACTTTTGGAGCCAAGTTTGGTTCTCTTGGTGTGATGTCCCGTTTTGTAAATGCCCTAGTTATTGCCCTAAATCAAAAAATCCAAGTAGAACAAGAAGTAGAATATAATTAGTAACATCATGTACCTAGTGAAGATCTTGCAACATGTTAGGAAATCATTGAAACATAATCCACAAAATAGATCTTAGGCTTTATGATTGTTGATCAGTGTCCACATCAATCAACCTATAGGCTTTATGATAGTCATTGTACCCTATAGGCATTAATTTCTGACTGTGTAATGTCCCTTTTTGTAAATGCCCTAGTTGTTGCTCTAAATCAAAAATTTCAAGTAGAAGTAACACCATGTACGTGGTTGAGATCCTGCAATATGTTAGGAAATCATTGAAAAGAGACATTAAAAGCATCAATCTTTCCAACTACGGTTAGGAACATTAATTTAATCATAAGATACATTTAATTTATTGGAGTTCAACCATAGGAGAGCTAGGATAAGTGTCATATTGGGGCGTCTTAAACAATCCTCTACCCTAGGCCCAAGAATGGATATCACCCCTCTTGGCTTCATGGGGCCCTTTGCCATCCATATTAGGGGGTGTACCTAGTGAAGAATCCCATAGTCGTTCCCTCTTTTATTGCCACCCTTTATTCTCCCCCTTATGATTAGAGTTGTTTAATGTAATGATCGACCAAGGTAAAGGTTTGAGGAAACTACAATAGGGTGTCCGACGCATCCTTCCCTCTAAGCCCAAGGGCGGGGCATTCCTTGCACCCCCTTGGTCTCATGGGACTATCCGTCATCATCATGAGGTGGTGTGCTTAGAAGAGGACCTCATAACTGTTTCTCCCTCCTTGTATTCCCCTATTATCCATACCATGATTGATTGCAGCAAAAATATAAAGAATTACACATTGTGCATGTATTCATCAAATAAAAGATCACATAACAATACCATATTCATAAACATTATCATAAACAAGAAATTATATATAGGACCCACTATGCTGCCTATTGTAAGAACTGATACTGCATACCAATTTATGATATAGTATTCAGATTCTATATGCTTGAGTAAGGTTGCTGTAAGTCAGATCTGATTGGTATGGTGCTTTATTTCCAATTGATGTTTGATGTATGATTGAATGATTTCCCCTGATTCGATGATTTGATATATTAGTGAATGATGATTGGATAAATGGGAATTCATAGAGCGATGAGGGATATGATTGAGTGAGTTCTGATTTGATGTAATGGTGAGTGAATATAAGTCCCTTGAATGCGTGGAATGATTTCTCCTTTATACTTTATTTGTGAAAGGGTCACCACCTTTCATAAGAATTGAGTCACCATATTTCATTGTTGCCTTTGAGAATAATATATTATTCCCTCAAATTGATCTCCCTTGGATCCTTCTCAAATAAAACCTTCTCCCCTTTATATGTTCCAATGTGAGGGAGAAGTCACACCTCTTCATGTTTTCCCTATGAAAGAGTCACGACCTTATAATTACAACCCTTTGAAAGAGTCACAACACTGCATAACTTTTCCATTTGAAGGAGTCATTTCCTTATTTTCTTCTCTATTAATTCCTTCTCGATTCACACCTTCCCTTTTCTCTTCCTCCTCCCTTTCAAATGAAGTTCTCTTCTTCCTTTTATATCTACATGTCCCTGCAAAAAACCTCCAGTCTCAGGTGTGCAAATAGGACTAGTGGGTGATCCACTAAGCACAGGAACATTTCCACCATAATCCGCGGCTGCTGAAAACTCAACATGGAGATTTCTGGATGTCTCACCTGTAAACAATTCACGTCTCTCGCCATATCTTCCCTGTGAAGAGGACCTATTGATCAAAGAAACCAAGTAGTTTGTTGCTTTATTGACAGTTGCAGGATCTAAAAGTGGCACATTTAATCTTTCCAGTGTTTGCCTTCGTTTCTTCATATCCTTAACTAAGGCATTTGTTTGTTTTCTTAACTCAGATAAACTGTCTAACTGTTTCCCATGTTTTCCAGATTTCCTGTATCTGTCCATGATTGCAATTAAAGCAAGAGTGTTGATCACTCAATTCAAAGAGGTAAGCCCAATAAATTCCACCCCACAGGATGGCAGGAAACTGCTCTAATACTAGTGTAAAGAGCCTGCCTGGCTCTAACCTTCAATTTACTTGTAAAGTTTTTATGTAATTTTGAATTTGCAATACAAGTAACAAATTAATTTAAAATAACTACTGCAAATCATAAACTGCTTGACTCTGAAAATATCTTCAATCATGAAACCGTCTAAATCTAATATGAAACGTTACAATCATAACAAGGGAATTAATTAAAGTTGTTGAGAAATAGCTTCATTCGGATTGAAGCTTATATGTATGCATATATATGTTAAAAGAAAATAATGTATATATATATATTATTTCAAATATATGAAAATATGTTTTTGAACTTATCGTTGACTGCCAAAATGGCAGACCGATGTCTGTTGTGGTCGATAATATATTGGACAGTGTGTATAGTATGGTCGATACTAATACACAACACATATACTTAATACCGATTGATGATATTGGTATAGGTTGAAGGTTAATACCAATTGACGATACTTATCCACATTGGTATCGGTTGATAGTAATTAAGTCAAGGCAATTAAATTATGAGTTATGTCTACGTAAAGCCACGTATGGTCATGTCTCTACCTAGACATAACCCTTCACCGTATATATAAATGACATCGATGCTTGCTGTGAATGAAATCAACAACTGTGGTAATTATATATCACAACAAGCATACGATATCAATATCTTCTGCAAATATTAATACATATTAATCTCTGCAATAATATATCAAAGTTCCAGACTTCGATTCAATCTGTAATTTAAAAAGAAAGACTATTATTGTTCTCTATAACTGATCCCCATTCCTTAACATGGTATCACAGCCATGTTATAGAGAATAATAAAGATAGTAAAATTTTGATTCAGAATATCAGTCACATATTATTGAAGGAAGGATAATCATGGTGAACGGTGTTAGAGTGGAGGATAGACTCGACGGTGCCTCCAACTTCGTCTCATGGAAAATACGAATAATTGCAATCCTTCAAGAACTTGAATTGGATTCATATATAGAAGAAGACAAAAGATTGTCTGAAGATGAACCAGAGAAAACGACATGGAAAAGACGCAATAACAAGGCTAAGAAGATAATTATTGACGTTGTTAAATGTTAAGTTTTAGGATCACTGCAAATGTAATAGCACTCTCTATATTGTCTGTGTGTTTCAAATGCAGCAATCTCTCTTGCATTTATATTGAGGATGAGGCAAGGAGAGACATGCCCCTTCATGGGACATGTCTATTCATTATTATGTGATTAATATAATGATATGATTGATTATGTAACTATGCCTTTAGAGAGGCATGTCCTTTAAAGGACATGCCTCTTCCCATTAATTATAATTTAATCAATCTTATAATGTTTCATCAATCAATTATTAATTTAGAATAATATAATAGATTAATATTGAATATTAAATTTCATATGAATAATAATAATTTAACATATATAATATATTATTATTAATCAACATATATTATATGTATTCTAAATGATCATACGACTGAAGCTACAAACATTAACACTCCCTCTTAGCTAGGGAGGATGATCAAACATAATTTGTAGTGGTCTCCCGTGCCAACGCTTATGACCCTCACCATAGCTACACAAAACATCAACACTCCCTCTTAGCCAGAGAAGATAAAATCCTCCAAGATGCATATCTCAATAAGTTCATTAATTTTGGAGAGGAGATATCATCTCATTGTGATATTAGGAGATACGGTATATGTAGGAATATCAAGTCACATGATATTCACCATAACTCAAAAAATATTTTGGATATCACCTCAATATGCTTTTAGAGATATGGTCTGACCAAGAATATCAAGTCTCATGATATTCACCATAACTCAAAAAATATCCTATAGGTAATGTGCACATGTACCCTCAATAATACTTACCATAGGAACATTTTATCATCACAAGATGTCTATCACAA
>MU227489.1:1649548-1674358 GCA_018584345.1 Thuja plicata
ATATATATATATATATTGTCCTTGCTCCAATTTGTCACCTGCCGAACTAGAGGGAAGGAATATAAGATTGATTTCAAGGAGAACTTGTGTAAATCCCGCCAATAGCTTTCTGCCCCAAAATAGGGTGGGGTTCAACATCCCAATAGTTTGGGCTTGGAGCTGTAAACCTTGAGGGATCCTATTGGGAATGGTATCTAAGCACCTTGGTCACATCCTAAAGCCTTCCCAACCAATTCGACAAGGTAATAAATTGGACATGGAATCATCCAGTATAGTCGTAAGAGGAGATATGAATGTTATTTGCATTATCACTTCATTGAATTAATTAAATTACTAAGTAAATTTATGTAATTTACAAATATGATAAGTAGACTAGAGAGATCCAAGGTTATAACTAACAAGGGTCATTACAAATGGTATCAGAGCACCGTTCTTGCCATCCTATGGAAATAGTTAATGCAAACTAACCAAAGGGCTCAGCGGGCATTAGAAAGAGAAAAGAGAAAACTAGAAAAAATTAACTCTAGATCAAATAGGACCATGGAACCCACCAGCGAAGAGATGAGGTCATTCATGGAAATAACAACCAGAACCTTAATGGAACAAATGGGAGCTCTAAAAAATAAGACCGCTTCCATCAATGAACTCAGGTCACACCCTAATGGAAGGGATACCAATACAAATTACTCAGAACATAATAGCAGGGCATCCACTCCGATAATAAAAAACCCATCCTTCTGACCTCGGAGAAATATGCCGAGAGAGGAAGGGAGGAATAATCAAACTTACCATAATACAAAAGAGTTAGCGGCAATGTACTCAAGACTAGACCTTGAAATAAAAATAGATGTATCTTTTAGAGAATATTGTGAAGCGAAGAAATCTGAAGTTACTAATAGAGAAACAGGGCAACCTAATAAGGAATTAAAACACAAAGCAAATAAAGTCACCGTTCCAAATTTCAACGGATCCGATAGAATTACCGCCCAAGGATGGTTGTTAAAATTAAATACTTACTTGACCCTCAATCCCATGACAGAAGAAGATGCGACTCAGTACTACATTTGGAAGATGCAGCCCATGATTGGTGGCACCATGGGGTCCGTACTCAAGGATATAATAATATAACATATGAGGAATTCTCACAAACATTGATCAAAAGATTTGACCGAAAACACCCACAGAAAGATTTCAAGCATTTGACACAACAAGTCCAGACAGGAACAGTAGACGAATATGCCCAGAGGTTCCAAAGAATTTCAACAAGAGTCACAGGGATAGACGAGGAAAAATTATCTTATCTATTTGTGGATGGGCTGAAAGAATCAATTAGAGGGTTGGTGGCCGCCTTCAGGCCAGCCACTTTAGACGATGCCATAGAGACAACTTTAAATGTGGAGTCATCATCCAAAAATGACAAAAGTTCAAATGATCACACAAATCATTTCCCTAAGAGAGGAAATCACCACGACTCTCAAAGACTCAAATGAACTTAGAAAGCAAAACTTATGCTATAAATGTCAAGAACCATGGGGAAGAGGACATATCTGCCATAAGAGCGAACTAACAAGAATAAGGCATGTTATAGGTGCAATGAAAGATGACAACCCGACCACAAATGCAAAAGTCAAATCCATCAAATGGAAGTGACTGCAGAAGATGAAAGAGAGGAGCCCAATAAAAAGGCTAATTATGATGAAGAAGAACCAGCAACTATAGCCACTATCGGTATTCAAAGCCCTATACACCGCCCTTTCCGTATAAAAAGCAACCTTAAGGGACAAAAAATTATCTCCTTGGTAGATAGCGGGGCCTCTCATAATTTCATAAGTAAGAAGCTAGTTGACAAAAAGAAATTAAAGACTAAGGAATTCAAAGGATTTTCAGCAGCAACAACAACAGGAGCTTTCGTTAGATGCACAGAATTGGTACCCCAACTAAAGGTTTTCATAGGACAACGAACCATCGAAATTTTTTTCTGTGTGGAACCATTAGATTCAGATATGATATTGGGCACTCCGTGGATATTTTCTTTGGGGCATTTTTGGTTTGATTTGCCAAACTTAACACTCTGCTTCCAACATAAAGGTCCAGAAGTAACATTAAAAGGGCTACCTAATGGATCTCCAATAGCGGTATCTTGCAAGAGGATGGAAAGAATATTTAAAAAAGGACAAGGAGAATGGGCAGCTCAATGCTTGATCCTTGACAAATCAACCCCACAAGGGAAGGCCACTGACATTGATATCAAACCCATATTAAGAAAACACAAGAAGGTCTTTGATGACAGCTCTCCAGGGTTACCTCCCAAAAGAGGATTAGAACACATTATAGAATTAGAAAAAGGAGCACAAACAGTAATTACCACTCCTTAGCGTCACCCACAAAAATTTAAGGAAGAGATAGGAAAATCCATAAATGAACTACTAGAGATGAGCCATATACAACCAAGCTCCAACCCTTTTGCATCATCTGTTGTGTTAGGCCTCCCTAAAGTGCAAGGGAAAGACTGCATATACGTAGTAGTGAATCGCTTATCCAAACATGCACACTTTATGGCTATATCCACCGAATACAGAGCACCACAAGTAGCAGAAATTTTCTTCAAAGAAGTGTTTAGATTACACGGGTTACCTAGGAACACTGTTAGTGACAGAGATAGCAGATTCTTGAGCATGTTTTGGCAACAACTCTTTCGCTTGGTGGGCACGGAGTTGACACCTAGTACAAGTTGTCACCCCCAAACAGATGGACAAACATAAATTGTTAATAAATGGATAGAGGGATATTTGAGGAATTACGTAACAGAACAACAAAATGCATGGGTGAAATGGCTGCACCTCAGCAAATACTGTTACAATACAACACACCATCTCTCCATTGGGATGAGCCCATTCAAGGCTTTATACAGTTACGAAGCCACTTCTTTTAGGAGTCTAATTCTTCCAGAAAGTAGAGTTCCGGGAGCTAGAGATTTCATACAACAAAATGCAGATGTCATGAGAACTCTCAAAGACAACCTACACCATGCACAAAACCAACAAAAGATTTATGCTGACAGAAACATAATGGAACGAGCATTTGAAGTGGGGGACTTAGTTTTCGTGAGGTTACAACCTTATAAACAAGGATCTTTTAAGACCAGTGAAGCAGAAAAACTTAAACCACGAATCTATGGACCCTATAAAGTTCTAAGAAGAATGGTACGAACTAGAGTTACCTGAGAACAACAGAATCCATAACATCTTCCATGTATCACGACTAAAGAAGGTCCTTGGACAACAGACTACCCCATGTGAAGAATTACCTCCAATGGATGATGAAGGCAAACTCATCCTAGAACTAGAGAGAATCCTTAACATGAGAGAAAAATAATGAGAAATAAAATCATTCCCGAATACCTGATTAAATGGAAAAGCTTACCGAAGGAAGATGCAACTTGGGAGTGCGCAGAGATCTTTGAGCACCCAAACCTTAAGTTGCTTGAGGACCAGCAAATTTAGGAGAGGCGGATTGTGATATCCCTTATCTGTAACAAGATGTCATTATTAATTAAATAAATAAATAGAATTTTTTTTAATTAATATGTAATTATTAATTAATAAATAAATAGAATTATTATTTTTAATTAATAAAATTATGAATATATCAATAGTACATATATATATATATTGTTAATGGTTGAATAAATTATTAATCATTCATAATATATAAATATAATAATTATTAAATAAACAAACTCATAAAAGGATATCGACTGGAAATCAACGACAAACTGTTGCCAACAAACACGCATAACGTTAGTTGCACGGGGTCTTAGACGGTGATGCAAATACAATTATTTGCTGCCAGAGATAATATGGTTACGTGGAGAACATTGACCTCCTTAAGACTCCACGATAATGGACTCATTGACAACTTAGTAATAGGGAGGAAATGAAGCATATTGCCATTGTGGATTATCGAAGGGTAGTAAGTTGTTATCTGGAAACCACAACAAATAACGATCAAGTCCTGTATTGATAAGCCCGAACTCTACAGGTGTGACAACTCGTAGGCAACTCTTCGGTGAGGATTACCACTTAAGTAAGATTTGACTCAACCGCAAAAGGCATGGAGGAAAGAAGATAAAAGATACGGGATTGAGTATCAATAAGAATTATAATTCACATGCGACTATCTCTGAACCAGGTTCGTATTCCTGGTTGTGATGACACCATTTTTTAGTAGGTATTGGCAGGGCTTGGTCAGCTCATCATCGCGACCCTCGTGAGTTGATGCCTGGTTTTGAGGGTCCCAGTTGGTAGACTTGCTATTTTTAGTAAGTCTGGACTTACTATTTTTAATAAGTCAATTGGTCAGTTTCTATTCCTGGCAGGGTGGTATGGACAGTGGTCTGTGCTTCAGACCAGTATTCAGTGTGCAGTTTCCTTGGCTGGGGACTTCCTATTTATAGTAAGTCTATTTTTGGCAGTGCAATGGGTGGCTATGCCAGTCAGTCATTACCAGCAACGAATGCGAGATTTATCGCATGAGTTCATATTTATTAATTTATTAATTAATACTTATAAGTTATTAATTAATAATAAAGCCACATTATTATAATAATACTTTATTATTATAACAAGTTAGAAGTTATTTAAAAGAGTTATGAACTGAAGCTCTTTTTGGGAAACTGTGGCCAAGGATGGGTTATAAATATGAGATAGTTTCATTGGGATTGGCATTTGATTATTGATTAAACTTTTGACTTTGTGGCTTTGTGCTAGAATTTCTGAATTGTGCTCTTGCTGAAGTATAGGGGTTTCTGAGTTCTACATTCTTGCAAATGTGCTGAGGTAAACATTTGCTACAACTCTCTATTGTGTTTCATCTCTATCTAAGAGAGGATTTCTGAAGCGTTGATTTATGCACACTGAGGGTGCAAATTTAATTAATTCTGGAATAGATGTTATTATCTTATGCATTTTTTTAAGATTCTGGAAATGAAACTGGTGAAGGGTTTGAAAGATGTGTGCTTATCTAATTGAGAATTTGATCAAGTTGAACCAGCACTTTGAATTGGATGTGTCAATCCAATGAATTGTGTATTTGTTTTACATTTGTTGTGAGGAGATTGTATGGTGCCTTCAGTCACACAGATCATAAAGGCTGCGTTTGGAAAGGGCTTGCTTAATATCGCGGGTTTGATGGAAGGAAGTGAAACAATGTTTTGGCAACGTCTTCTCTAGTTTCCAGCAGCATTAGCAGACTCCAGTGTCTACTATCTTCAAACGCGGGGACATGGCAAAGAGTTGCAAGACGTTGGGAATGCCGTGGCTATTCCCTGAACCATGCGGCCAACACTCTAGTTAAAATGTTACAAGGTAGCTTTTGCAATTGATTTGATTAATGTTTTGAAGGTTGTAGAGGATTGTAATTGTCATACAAATTTGATATAGTATTCAGTATTTGTATTCAGAGGAGTTAAACCTTTCCTGGCGAATTTGTCATTTGCTTTGAAATATTGGAAAATGTTTTGAAAAAAAGGTTTTATATTAGTTTTCAAAAAAAAGAAGTTTTGTTTATTATATCTTGTGAAGCAAAATTGTTGAGTTTGCAAAGAAGAGCCAGGCAGGCTCATTACAGTGGTATCAGAGCGGTTTGCTGCCACCATGTGGGGTAGGAAAATATTTATTAATGCAGATCTGTTGTTATATTTAGAGTGATCAGCACTCTTGCATTTTTGGCTATGGATAGATACATGCGACTTAGCTCCGAGAGCCGGCGCAGTAGTGTGGGGAATAGTGACAAAAGAAACGCATTAATGGAGAGACTTAGGCTTCATCAGCAGAGAATGGCAGCAAGACTCTTGGATTCAGAGACAGTAAATAGGGAAGCGAGGTACATGGTTTCTGCCTTCAGCAGGACGACATCGAGATCGGAGGGTATGAGGCTTGAGTTTTCCCTGATAGGTGTCCGAGATGTAGATCCACTAGTATATAGTAGGACGCCTACTCATGGATCTGATAATAGACACTCCACACATAGATAGGTGGACGTGTCCGTACCAGTGGTAGAGTGCAGTACTGAGCTTCAGCATGTTGAGGCTTTCCGAGTAGTTGCTGCAATTGGTGCAGAGACAGTTGATACAGTAGTTGCCTCTGATGGTCGAGATTCTCTCGAGGAGGGAATTGTTATCAGAGATTCCTCTGATGGTCCAGATTCTCTCGAGGAGGGAATTGTTATCAGAGATTTATATGTTAGCTGTCGTAGTGTAGCTTCGGAGCAAGAGGCAACACCCCTCTCAGGTGGGATAGGTGGGAGCATGGAGCTACCTTGTTGTGGTATTGATGATTAGGGTGTTATAGTTGAGTCGGCAGATGTCGGCTCATTTTCGGGAGTTATTGATTCACATCCTGACATTGATTCAGATGTACAGAGTCAGGTAATGACAGTTGAGCATCGGTTAGGGGATGTAGATGCAGTGAGTATGGACACTTAAGATGATTTGTTAGATGATGATATAGGGTGCATGGGGGATGACATTCCTTATTAGATATTGGGCGATGACTCTGAGATGCTCTTGGATGGGTCCCAGGATCAGGATTCACAGGGACTCTCTGTTATTGGCGATACTACTAGGGTTTCCACTTCTTCTGAGTTGTTGGTTGTGGTACCGATGAGTTGTATCGCAGTTGCAGATGTGTGCGAGCAGTAGCACGCATAGGGCGAGCAGTTCTGGGTCATATTACTGTCACAATGCAGTCAATGGGACGGAGAGCTTGCATAGGAGGCAAGGCTTACAGGGGCATCATGTGTCTAGTTAGCTGAAGGTGAGTGACAGAGACATCTATTCAGTTGTTGAGCATTTTTATGCGACTTGTTAGATGTTAGCCGCATCTGGTTGGGGTGCTCCTATGTCAGATGAGTACGGTGATAGTAGTCTTTCCCTAGCAGAGGTTCATGCGCTTCGAGAGGCTGTTAGGGTCTTGAAGCATAATTACACACAATTAGTTGCTGACAGGGATTACCTTCTAGAGTGGGTCAGTAACTGTTATGAGACATTGTTAGGGAAAGAGGAGGTGGTTGAGCTTACACAGGAGCTTGAGGTGACCGTGGACTCACTGTAGTGTACCCAGTTGGCTTTACAGGAGTCACAGTCACGATTGGAAGAGGTGATCGTAGAGTTGGAGCATGTTGGGTCCAATCCAGACCCAGACCCAGTTCAGTTGCACATTGAGGTGGTTTGTGGTGAGTTGGCTTCTACGGTTGGGGATGAGGGACGTGATGATGTGGCAGACACATCCGTCTAGGATTTGGGCGCAACACATATAGAGGAGGTGAGAGCATCAGTGGAGACGAGCTCTCATGGTGATTTGCTTCCTTCTACTGGAAGCGAATCTATTTCCACATTTCATACATCTGGTAGCAGTAGGCAGTTGGTAGTGCCACATTTACAGGAGGATCAACTGTGGTTTGCAGGGGAACAGGTTGACGCTTCCACGTATAATTTTTATTGCACCGAGACATTCATGGAGTATCTTCTTGAGAGTGCAGACTTGTAGGGGAGTTCGTACCGAGTTTCTCAGGGTACTCTCATTCGAGGCTTTTGCGCTATACGACGCTTAGTGGGGAGTATTGTAGAGACCTTGGCTACAATGCTTCCCAACAGGGATTTTATGTTTGGGTTTGCTGAGAGGGTGGCCCAGGATCCTACCCAACCTACAATTATGCTGAGTCGCAGATTGAAGCCATCTCCTGATTCCCAGTTTGGTAGTGATGAGCCATTGACGGAGATTGGGGCTTTCTATCGACATTTCCATAAGGTGTGCTCATTATGTTTTGTTGATCCACGGGCAGAGGAGTTGGTTTTATATCGATGTGGGTGGGCTCCAGTTTCATACCATCCGTTGTGGGATGGGTTAGTACCATCCTTCGCAGATGGAGTTGGTAGTTGCAAGTTGGACCACTTGCAGTATTGATACACCCAGGACAGTTTATCAGAAGTTGGGTTCGGTGGTAGGGACTCAAGTATTGGCAGAGTTGGTGTTTCAGTTGGGCTGAGTTTCGCTGAGTTGTTTCTTCCATCGACACCTACAGTTAGCCTTCGGATGATGTTGTCCTTGATGTCAGTTATTCGGGTGTTGGTGCTACAAGGGCCAGTTGTGCGCAACAGTGATATTACACAGTTTCACCCTTGGGATCCAGGTGGATTATGATATACATTTTACTTAGGGATTGCTTGGGGATAAGCAATTTTGGGGAGGGCGGACTGTGATGACCCCATTTTTTAGCAGGTATTGGCAGGGCTTGGTCAGCTCATCATTGCGACCCTCGTGAGTTGATGCCTGGTTTTGAGGGTCCCAGTTGGCAGACTTGCTATTTTTAGTAAGTTTGGACTTACTATTTTTAAGAAGTCAATTGGTCAGTTTCTATTCCTGGTAGGGCGGTATGGACAGTGGTCTGTGCTTCAAACCAGTATTCAGTGTGCAGTTTCCTTGGCTGGGGACTTACTATTTATAGTAAGTCTATTTTTGATAGTGCAATGGGTGGTTATGTCAGTCAGTCATTACCAGCAGTGAATGCGAGATTTATCGCATGAGTTCATATTTATTAATTAATAGTTATTAACTAATACTTATAAGTTATTACTTAATAATAAAGCCACATTATTGTAATAATACTTTATTAGTATAATAAGTTAGAAGTTGTTATTTAAAAGAGCTGTGAACTAAAGCTCTTTTTGGGAAACTGTGGCCAAGGATGGGTTATAAATATGAGATCATTTCATTGGGATTGGCATTTGATTATTGATTAAACTTTTGACTTTGTGGCTTTGTGCCGGAATTTCTGAATTGTGCGCTTGCTGAAGTATAAGGGTTTCTGAGTTCTACATTCTTGCAAATGTGCTGAGGTAAACATTTGCTACAGCTCTCTACTGTGTTTCATCTGTATCTATGAGAGGATTTCTAAAGCCTTGATTTATGCACATTGAGGGTGCAAATTTAATTAATTCTGGAATAGATGTTATTATCTTATGCATTTTTATAAGATTCTGGAAATGAAACTGGTGAAGGGTTTGAAAGATGTGTGCTTATCGAATTGAGAATTCGGTCAAGTTGAACCAGCACTTTGAATTGGATGTGTCAATCCAATGAATTGTGTATTTGTTTTACATTTGTTGTGAGGAGATTGTATGGTGCCTTCAGTTATGCAGATCATAAAGGCTGCGTTTGGAAAGGGCTTTCTTAATATCGTGGGTTGATGGAAGGAAGTGAAACAATGTTTTGGCAACGTCTTCTCTAGTTTCCAGCAGCATTAGCAGACTCCAGCGTCTACTATCTTCAAATGCGTGGACATGGCAAAGAGTTGCAAGACGTTGGGAATGTCGCGGCTATTACCTGAACTATGTGGCCAACACTCTAGTTAAAAATGTTACAAGGTAGCTTTTGCAATTGATTTGATTAATGTTTCGAAGGTTGTAGAGGATTGTAATTGTCATACAAATTTGATATCGTATTCAGTATTTGTATTCAGAGGAGTTAAGCCTTTCTTGGCGAATTTGTCATTTGCTTTGAAATATTGGAAAATGTTTTGAAAAAAAGGATTTATATTAGTTTTCAAAAAAAAAAGTTTAGTTTATTATATCTTGTGAAGCAAAATTGTTGAGTTTGCAAAGAAAAGCCAGGTAGGATCATTACACTGGTTGATAAATCCAAGATACAGATAATTAAATTATTCAGTTAATAATATTATAATTATTTATTAATTCATATATATATATATATATATATATATATATATATAGTCCCTGCTCCAATTTGTAACCTGCCGAACTGGAGGGAAGGAATATAAGATTGATTTCAAGGAGAATATATATATATATATATATGGAGGGAAGGAATATAAGATTGATTTCAAGGAGAATATATATATATAGTCCTTGCTCCAATTTGTCCCCTGCCGAACTGGAGGTAAGGAATATAAGATTGATTTCAAGGAGAACTTGTGTAAATCCCGCCAATAGCTTTCTGTCCCAAAATAGGGTGGGGGTCAGCATCCCAATAGTTTGGGCTTGGACCTATAAAACTTGAGGGAGCCTATTGGAAATGGTATGTAAGCACCTTGGTCACATCCTAAAGCCTTCCCAACCAATTCGACAAGATAATAAATTGGACATGGAATCATTCAGTATAGTCGTAAGAGGAGATATGAATGTTATTTGCATTATCACTTCATTGAATTAATTAAATTACTAAATAAATTTATGTAATTTACAAATAGGATAAGTAGACTGGAGAGATCCAAGGATAACTAATAAGGGTCATTACACACACCCCTTTCGATTTGTGCTTACTGGATATTCTCTTGTTATCGATTAATACTCCAATCACCGAGCTGTCAATCCATTGCCGTTACTTGGATATATGGGATTATTGCTGTCTTTGAAAGTGTTTGGTCTCGTATTTCACCATGTTTGCCGTCGGGCTTCTAACAGGGTTATGTCATACTATAACATTCCCAGTAATTACCAATTATTGATGCCAATCGGGTAATATAAATCCAACGATGCATGTGGCAGTAGGGTCGTCTTCCACTAAAGGCTTTTGTGGTCTCTATACTGGTCGCAATCCTCCTGATCCAAACACTCATCAAGGATTGTTCTCCTAAACACCAAATTATAGCTTCATACAGCTTACGTGACTTTATTGTCGTGGAATATATATTGCCACTGTTCTGTCGTGCATTAAAAACTGATGAGTTTTAGTGTGATACTGGCAAGCTGGGCTCATAGCATATTTGACTTAACCATCATCGATATGGCTCATAAAGCATAATCATTGTTTTAACAACTCTAAGCCTTACTAATCATCATTGATTGGATTATTATCGTTAACTTCCGAGTTGCTGTTCCCAGATCTCTCTCTTGAGAAAATCGTGAAGTCTTAAATAGGACTATTTTCTGTCAAATCCTATTTATCTAGGAATCCCTCATGTCAGGGACATGACATCCATGCTTTGGTACAATAGAGAGAAAGATACATAGTAAAATTCATTGGGACAAATCAGAATCTAAAATCTTCTTTAGATCAACTTGAACCTTGGTTGACCAATATTGAGGAGGCAACACCATAACAAAGAAGGTTTAAATTATCAAGAGCCCAATTAACTAGCCCATCCGCTACTTTATTGCATTCTCTGGGAACATGACTGCAGTGAACCTCTTGAAGCTTGGCCTGCAAGCTTTGACTCTTCCCCAATTCTCTGGCTATTTACCTGTGTTTTCTATTGAATCCGTAAGGATCACATATAAGCTAATAATTACCTTTGAGCCAGATTCAATTTGTAGTTTTTGCCTCTCAATTTTGAAAACCTTTGCATTCCTTTATAAACAGCTTTGAACTCTGTTAGATTATTGGTCATATGGCCCAATTCGTGAGTTAAGAAGAAGGCTACAGATTTATTTGATATCTACCAATACCTCCCATACTAGCCTGACCTAGATTACGTGTTGAGGCATCATCCATAAACAACTTACTGTTTTCAAACAGAGGAGCTGCACAAGGTCTATCTAGTTGATTTTTCTTTTTAGATCGGAGTCTTGGGTTGCAAAGAGAGTCTTTTACATAATCACTCTCATTCTGGAGTGAGAATTTGAGACAGACAAGTCTTACACTTGTTAGATTGGGTGATATTAATTGTAATCTTCTCCCAAACAGAACTCATATCCTTGCCATACTGATGGAAAGTTCTGCTGTTTCTCATTTTCCAAGTGTTCCATAGCATAAACGTGATACTAGAGCATAATGCTGTGGGGAGGTTACATACGTCAAAAGTTACACACATTGTGGTAAGTTGGTGATTGGTTGCTATCAGAGTTTGAACCCTTTTTTCTGTTGTTTGGTACCTTCAATGCTATAAGGTGGTCCTCTGGATTAGATTCTATGGTATGTTGGAGATATCACAAAAGCTTGTCACAGTGTGGACCTTGAGCTCCATGTAGCCATATTTTTCATGAGTTAATGAGGCTTCTATCAAAAAAATGGCACCACTTTTTTCATACACCTTAGATAATTGTCTTATTATTGTGTTAGGCGCTCATCCATGTCATGGTTGTGTTTTTCTTCTTTATTTGGATGCACACATTGTGATGGTCTTTACTCTCTTTAATACTATATTCCACCAAACTTGGACTCAAGGAAATCCCTCTTTAACAAGTGTCAAAATTGCAATGTGGAGTTTTACTGAAGTGCAAGTTTAGTGGAATATTGGGTGACAATCACAAAGAGAGCACATGCAATAAAAGTGAATACATCCACATAAACAAGAATTGCATGTAATTGAATTTTCTTGGTAAATGTGACACACATAAATAGGGAGATCATGGAAAAAAGTCAATGAGGCCCACCTTTGATGAGTTCTTTGTGACAGCTCTTGTGCAAGTTGTTAGAGTTTGGGGCTTCATGCATTGCTAAGAACAGTGTGTAATAAAACGTCCAATATGTTGTTATTATATCAATGCTTAGATCATTAAATTGCACGTTTGAGTGCTTTGTTTTATTACTATCATTGACTATTTACAAAATGTAATATATTACATATATCATCACAAAAAGGTGTCAACAACCTGTAATGCGCACAAAGGAAAGTTGTCAGATGTTTCATTATGGTTTGTACTATGCAAAAATTTTGTAGGCTATGTGAGCATATCTGTTGATTTTCATATACAAGTCTCTTTAAAATTCAATTTGCCAGCACTATTTTTTAGGATTTTTAATTATGGTTTGTCTGGCAGATATATTTCAAAAGGAAAAAAACTGGTGGCATTTCCTTCAATACCACAGCGCCATTAACACATGTGGATGAGAAACTTTGTTATCAAATCTTGCATGAGTACAAGATCCATAATGCTGAGGTATATTTCATGTGTGCACTTCTTTTTATGATTTCTCTGACAATTGATTGGCTAGCAAAACCAATTCAATATCTGTAAATGTACGAGTATTTAGCATAGATTTTGTTAGATATTATGGATGTTTTATCATATATACACAACATTTTTTTTAAATTGTTGATTTGATAACAGCAATTTTTTGAAATTTGTTTAGATGCTTCACAATACAGGTAACATTCTATAATTATTAAATAGTGTTAATTCATTTTCATCCTCTGCAAAGATTAAATCTATCATCAATGATTAAACACAATGACACATTCTTCTTAATATTCATACATGTGGTTGATCCTTTCTTAAAAGTAAAATAAAAACCTCTACTTTGTGCTCAAAATGAGGATTTTCTGAGTGCAAAGCTCATAACGCTAAGTAATCATATAGTTATGCAAAGATCTCAGTATAAACATACAAAATGCACAGAAAAGGACGAGGTTAATATGGTTTGTTTTGTGAATGGAAGGAGAAGTGAGAGAGAAGCCATGTAATTGGATGGTTTTATGTTTTTATATTTACCTCCGACTTTTCAGTTTTTGCTTCTCATTCAATCATTTTATAGGCATTTTGTTTCTTTTCAAAATTCTGTACTTTGAGTACTTTTCATTGGGCTAGAAATTTCAGAATCTGTTCTGCAATTATGTATCTAGTCCTGATTGCTGTGAACAATTCGTGGTCCAGAGATTTAAATTTCTCAAGGAGTCTTCTGTTCCACTTTGGAGAAGCAACAGAAACTGTTGTTATTGAAATAGAGAAAACAAAGAGCACAAGGCTCAACTGTGATGTCCCCATCCAATCCAAGCATGTTAAAATTAAACCCTATAAACATAGCCTGCTGAGGTCATTCAAATTCAGAAAGTCTCCATTGGAGATGAATTTGAAAGTAAGCAGTATTGAGATTGTTTACAATAATTGATATGGATTAAGCATGACACTTTCAACAACTTCCTTCAAGGACCAAATGATTGAATATGACCAATTGATACTCCTCAATTCGTATGATCAGGGTTTAATTACATTGACGTTAAACATGATACAAATCCTATCTCAAAGTATTGATGATACACAGAAACATATATTGTAGAGGCTATTCCCGAAGATCTCCTATATGCATCATCCTTATTGATATCACTATCATACAAAGGAAGATATCATAAGCATCATGCTTTGGATTGTTCATGTCAACCAAAGGAGATATAGCCAAGCTGGGATGTCATAGTAATGGCTCTTGGTCTCATATTAACATCTGAAGAACCATGGATGGTATGCAAGTGGTGCAAAGGTAATTACGGAAGTCAGCTATGATGTCCCCATCCTCACACTTAAGTCATAATAGCAATAAAATACTTTTGTGGTCAAGGAGTGGCAGACCTTGAGCACCTATAGCTAGTGTGAAGTTAGTAGAAGTAAATGTGTGTAGCAAGTTGATAGTTGAAATAATACTATATTCGGAAAATCGTGGTCTTATGAATAAGATGATTCTCCCTTAGTAACATTATGAGATATAAGGTCCAAGATGATTGATGTCTCCATCAACATCATCAAGGCAATGATCATCTGATGCAAGGAGGGTACGGAGAACAGGGGCCCAAGGCACTCCCAGCTATCCAAACCAACTTGCAGAACAATACGAAAGCAACAACACAGAAATGGAGAGAAGAAACAACAAAACTTATATTAATTCATCAAACTTATTACATGCCGGGCTCTAAGGCCTTCCCGGTTTCGGCCATATACATTCAGATATTCAAAGGATAATCTTCATACATGTGAGGTCACAAACCTGCCATCCAAATGCTAACCCTTGATCTACTATCTCCCCCAAAAACTCACCCTAATTTAAGAACAGAAAATCAAATATATACAAGAGTCCACCAAAGAGGTCGGCACTCAGATCCTAAAGATCCAACCTAGGAAACAACAAAGACCCAGATTTAGTTCCGCACACATCCCAATGAGAGATCCCACATTAATTATGCTACGAAAATTAAATGCAGAAGTCGGCTAGAAGATCCAACATCAAAATAAACAACTCGGTAAGAAGCCGATCGAGTAACAGGAACAACTCAGTGAAGACCAACCGAGCAACATAAACGACTCGGTAAGAAGGTAACCGAGGAACAGAGACAACTCGGTGAAGACCAACCGAGCAGCCAAAACATCCACTGAGACCTGTCGGTAAAGCAAGACAAAACAAGTAATTGAGCCCAAGCACCGAGGAAAAACAGTTACCGAAAATTTACCGAGCAACCTCCAGCAAACTACCAAACTAAAAAATACATATTTTTAGTTGATCAGGATTGCCAAGGAACCCAAAATGCTCCTGCATCAGACACCTGGGGTTGAAAGAAATGATTCTCCAAATTATGTGTCAGGTACAACTTGAATGTAATCCAACTTAGATTGAGAAATCCAAGATGAGGTACAACTTGAATGTAATCCAACTTAGATTGAGAAATCCAAGATGAGTCCTCCAATGGTCTGTTCTTCCATTTTATCAGATATTCCTTGTATTCCTTTCCTCTTGTACTTCTGCCAACTCTTTGTTTCAAAATCTGCTCAACTTCCTCTATCTGTTTCTTAGGATAATCACTCAGTACTGTTACTTCTTCATCAGGTTCATGATACTCATAGAAATCTGAAATATTGAATATAGGTGATATATCCATGTCATCAGGTAATTCTACTTCATAAGCATTTTCACTGTCAAATCTTCTCAATATTTTGCAAGGACCAAATTTCTTCATCTTCAATTTTCCATATGTTCCAATAGGAAATCTGCCTTTCTCAAAAGGTGTCTTTCCAGTGCTTCTATTCACTGAATTGTTATATGCAAACTCTGCTTGTGACAATATCATATCCCAATTACTCGGTGTGTCTCTAACTAACCATCTTAACAAGTTACCCAAACTTCGGTTTACAACCTCTGTTTGTACATCAGTCTGTGGATGAAAGGTAGAACTATACTTCAACTCGGTGTCCAACTTCTTCCGAAGTGTTTTCGAAAAATAACTGACAAACTTACTGTCTCAGTTACAAATGATACTTGGTAATCCATGCAATCTGACAATCTCCTTAAAGCAAAGATCTGCTATATGTACTGCATCTGATGTTTTTCTACATGGTATGAAATGTGTCATCTTAGAAAATCTATCCACAACAACAAATATGGAATCATTACCTCTTGCTGTCCTCGGTAAGCCAAGAACAAAATCCATGCTAATATCACTCCAAGGTTTCTCAGGAACAAAAATCAGTGTATACAATCCAGTATTGTGACTTACTCCTTTTGCAACTTGACAAACTCCACAACTTTTCACAAATTCCTGAACATCCTCATACAACTGAGGCCAAAAATACCTTTCCTTGAGTAAATTCAATGTTTTATCAATACCAAAATGTCCAACCAAACCACTACTATGTTTTTCCTTTATCAAATTAGTTCTCATTTATCCTCTCGGTATGCACAACTGAATACGTTTGAACAACATATCTTCTTGAATGAAAGTCTTCATACTTACTTGGTTGATTTGGAATAGGTGCTTTGCACACTCTCCATTGCTCAGAAAAATCAAGGTCATTTTCATACAAATGCTTTGTGTCATCAAAACCAAGAACTTCAATTCTCATTTCAGTCAACAAAGATCTTCTTCTACTCAATGCATCAGCAACTCGGTTAGAAACTCTACTCTTATGTTTTATCACAAATGTGAAACTCTGCAAATACTATACCCATTTCATGTCTCTGATTCAATTTATTCTGATTACCCAAATATTGTAAAGCCTTATGATCAGTATACAACACAAGCTCACTTGGCATCAAATAATGTCTCCATTTCTTCAAGGCTTGAACAATAGCATAGAATTCTTGATCGTAGACAAAATATTTCCTTTTAGCATCATTCAACTTTTCACTAAAGAAAGCAACATGTTTACCTTCTTGAGTCAACACAACTCCTATTGCACTTCCACTTGCATCACATTCAACTTGAAATACCATGTTGAAATCAGGTAAGGCTAATACAGACAATTCAACAACCTTCTGCTTCAAAGTCTCAAAACTCTTATCAGCTCCATGTTACCATTTGAATTCTCTTTTGTCTCTTCTCATTGTCTCAGTCATAGCATTGCAAATAGAACTGAAAATTTTGATAAACTTCCGATAAAAACTTGCCAATCCATGAAACGATCTTACCTCACTGACATTCTCAGGTGTAGGCCAACTAAGTATAGCTTCAACCTTCTCAGAATCCATCTTCAAACCATCAGCTGAAATCACAAAACCTAGATACACAAGTTCTTCTTTCATGAAAGAACACTTTTTCAAATTTATTAGCAACTCTTTCTCTTTCAATCTTTGCAATATTTGTCTTATATGCATCAAATGCTCTTCTCTAGTCTTACTGAATATTAGAATATCATCCAAGTATACAATCACACATTTATTCAAGAATTTCTTCAAAACTCATTCATTAACCTCATAAATGTACTCGGTGCATTAGTTAAACCAAAAGGCATAACCAACCACTCATACAAACCTTGTTTTCTTTTGAAAGCAGTCTTTAATTCATCACCTTCTCTGATTCTGATTTGATGATATCCACTCTTCAAATCAATTTTCGTAAATTATTTTGCTCCACTCAAACAATCTATTATATCATCCATCCTCGGTATAGGAAACCTATACTTAACTGTGATCTTATTGATTGCTCTTGAATCAGTGCACATTTGTCATTCTCCATTCTTCTTAGGTGCCAGTACAACTGGTACTACAAATGGACTCAAACTTTCTCTAATTAAACCCTTGTCAACAACTCATGAACTTGTCGGTTGTGTTCTTCATTCTCAGTCAGTGTCAACCGATGTGGTGCCTTGTTTGGTAAACTAGCTCTAGGAATCAGATCCATACAGTTACTAATATCTCTCATCAATGGAAAACCATCCGGTACATTATCTGAAATGATCTCCTTGTACTCGGTAAGCAATTTCTTAACTTCTGTAGGAACTTCATCTTCTGTGTTCTTACTCGGTTTGTTAGGAATCAAAGCATAACAAACATCATTTCTTTTCAAATCCTTAACAAGCTGACTACCTTCCATCAAACAAACTTTCACAGATGTACATGTCTCATCAACAGATTCTTCAACCAAAGGTAACAAGATTTGTTTCTTACCATCAACCCAAATAGTATATCTATTCACTCTTCCATCATGTATAGCATGTCTATCATATTGCCAATGTCTACCCAACAAAATATGACAACAATCCATTGGCATAATATCACACAACATCTTATCATAATACTTTCCAATTTTCAGATTCACAAAACATTGTTCACTCACCATTAGTGTATTCTCATCCTTGATCCATGAAATCTGATAGGGCTTCCGATGCTTCATTCTTTCCAACTGCAAATTTGTGAGCATTTCCTCAGATGCCAGATTCTCTAAGCTTCCACTATCAATAATTACCTTCCAAACTTTGTCTGCAACTCTACTTCTGGTCTTGAACAAACTTTTCCTGACAGGATCTTGCTTATCTTTCTCACTCCATAGCATCCTTCTGATCATTAGATTTCCTTCCTTCTCAGGTTCATTCGGTGACTCTTCTTGCACCAAAGCTTTTCTGCTATTATCGACTTTCTTGCTTGCGTGTGTACACTCAAAAGATCTATGTCCTTAACCACAATTGTAACAAGTTCCTTGGAACCCTCTTCTGCTATAACCACCTCGGGAGTAGTTGCCTCTTCCTCGAGATGAACTTCCACCTTTCCATTCTGTATTTCCCTTGTCTTGATATGTGTCTAAAATTGTCTTTTCTGGTTCAGATCTACTGTTTTCAGCATGAGATCTACCTTTTCCTCTAGGGAATCTACCACCTGTTCTGTAATGAACCCAATTTGGGCTCATCTTCAAACCATCTGATTTCTATTAATTTCCGTGCAAATCATGTGTTTGGCATTTTGTCAAACAATTTGTTGGACGTGTTCTAATTCCACTGTAAGGACCTTGTTCAACTCTTACTCAAATTCTCTAATAATTTCCAAGCCTTTGCTAAAATTACTAAGTTATTGAAGTTAACTTCTCTTGGCTTTATATGTTTCTTTATGCAGTTTACCTACTAACCTTAATTTATAATATCTTTCCAACTAAATCGCAAGTCAATTCAACTAGCATGTATGTAATTGCTTCGTTTATTTATAAGCCAATGCTTCTCCAAAAAATGAGAGTTACATTTAAAATATACAATTTTATCAATTCTCCGAATTCTGGAAATGCTTTATTCAATGGCTGAAATGAACGCTTTATTTATCATAATGAGCATAGAGTGTACAATTTACGAACACACCACTTCCAGCTTATTACTTATTAAAAACCGTCTGGCAATTACTATGCATTAATTAATGAAAGAACCTGATTGGCTGTAAAGCTGGAATGTATAATGATTGGCGGCAATTGCAGCAATGACTGTATTTTACTGCTGTCCTCACGCGGCGGGGCTGCTGGTGTCGCGGCCAATGAAGACGCCACTATCAACCTCTACTATGAAACCTTGCCTGCGGCCAATGAAGACGCCTGCAACTGTATAACTCCCGAGGCTACTGTAGGTGATGTTTTATGCCACTAGCCACATTCTTTAGCTCCCACGTGATGAAGACTTTAAATCGCGGCAGCAACAACTAATGTCACCACTCGAATCATTACCAATTTTTCTCAGCCATGGTGATGGCCGACTCCATTCGCTGGATCCAATTCAATGTTAAACCCTTCAAATCGAATTTATAATTTGATGAACATAACTCTACAGATTTTCAGAATGATTTCGCACCCTAAATGTGCATAAACATATTCAGAAATACTTCTTTCCTTCAGCAATAGGGGGATAGTAAGAAGGAAACGCAATTGATTATACTTCAGCAATCATTTGATGATTAGCTCAAGAAGAATCAGTCTTTGAGAAACTAATTTGACCCTTATACTTCAGCAAGGGCACAGATTTCAGAATTATTAGGAACAATTCCCAAGAACAATTTTCAATAATCAATATTCGATGATGAGCACTAAGAATGGATCCGTATTTATAACTCTTTGGATGCCATAGTTTCCAAAAGGATATATTAGTTAACCAGTCTCCGGAATAGCAACTTCCAAATTATTATAATAATAAAGTATTATTATAATAATATGACTATTATTAATTAATAATATATCGTTATTAATTAACATTAGTTAATTAACCAATATGCACTCCAGCGATAAAATCTGCATCCACTGCTGATCCTGCCAAACTGACGGAGCCATCCACTGCATTACCAAAAATAGCAACTGGGAAAAATAGACTTACTATAAATAGTAAGTCCCCAACCAAGGAAATGTACAAACTGAACATTGTCTGGAAAACTAACCCTTGCCGATATTGCCCTGCCAGAAAGGGAAAAAGACCAAACTAACTTACTAAAAATAGTAAGTCCAGACTTACTAAAAATAGAAACTCTACTAACTGGGATCCTCAAAACTGGGCATCAGCTCACAAGGGTCACGATGATGAGCTGACCAAGCCACTGCCACTACCTGCTAAAAAATGGGGTCATCACATGTTCCTCTTTGCCTTTGTTGATATCGTTTGTTCAATTTCTCCTCAGCTTTTAGGGTAAACTGATACGCCTCTTCAATGTTCTCCATCTTTACCAAGCTGATCTCATCTTGTATAGAACTTCTTAATCCATTCAGATATCTTGCTATTCTTTCCACTTCATCTTCAGCATGCCCAGATCTGATGTCCAATCTGTAGAATTCCTCTGTGTAATCTTTTACCGAGCTATCTTTCCGCTTCAAACTTTGCATTCTCCTAACTAGGTTAATCTGGTAATCACAAGGTAGAAACTTGCCTTTCAATTTGTTTATCATCTTGTCCTTGATCTTGATCTTGTCTTTACCCTTCTTTGGATCCAATTGCAGATGCTCCCACCACAAGGATGCATGACCTTTCAACTTTGTACCTGCAATCTTTACTTTCTTCTCCTCTAGTACATTCTCATACTCAGTATTTTTCCATCTCGGTTATCCAGTCTATCAACTCATCAGAATCTAACTTTCCACTATACTCAAGAGGATTAAATTGAGGTGTGGACTTCAAGCTTGTCATTGCTTGCAGGAATCTCTCTTCTTCTTGATCCATTACAGGTGCAGGTGCAAGTTCTCCTTGCACTTCTTCAAAATCATCATCACTAACATCTTCAAGATGTCTTCCTCTATGCTGGGCTATCTCTACAGCTTCCAATTTTGCAGCCATCTGTCTTAACATATCAGCTAGACCTGGATCTGCATTTCCTCTCCCACGAACCATGTTGCAACCCTTTGCAATTGTAGGTCAGATCGCAATCTGCTACCCCACAACAATATCAACCAGCTCGGGTTAGGGCTTACAAGAAGGAACCTAGATCTCACCTTCGCTCTGATACCACCTGACACAAGGAGGGTACAGAGAACAGGGGTCCAAGGCACTCGCAGCTATCCAAACCAACTTGCAGAAAAATACGGAAGCAACAACACAGAAAGGGAGAGATGAAACAATAGAACTTATATTAATTCATCAAACTTATTACATGCCATGCTGTAAGGCCTTCCCGGTTTCGGCCATATACATTCAAATATTCAAAGGATAATCTTCATACATGCGAGATCACAGACTTGCCATCCAAATGCTAACCCTTGATCTACTATCTCCCCCGAAAACTCCCCCTAATCTAAGAACAAAAAACCAAATATATACAAGAGTCCACCAAAGTGGTCGACACTCAGATCCTAAAGATCCAACCTAGGAAACAACAAAGACCTAGATTTAGGTCCGCACACATCCCAATGAGAGATCCCACATTAATTACGCTACGGAAATTAAATGCAGAAGTCGGCCAGAAGACCCAACATCAAAATAAACAGCTCGGTAAGAAGCCGACCGAGTAACAGGAACAACTCGATGAAGACCAACCGAGCAACATAAACGACTCGGTAAGAAGGTAACCGAGCAACATAGACAACTCGGCGAAGACCAACCGAGCAGCCAAAACATCCACTGAGACTCGTCGGTAAAGCAAGACAGAAGAAGTAAGCGAGCCCGAGCACCGAGCTAAAGCAGTTACCGAACACTTTACCGAGCAACCTCCAACAAATTACTGAACTAAAACAAACATATTTTTAGTTGATGAGGATTGCCAAGGAACCCAAGATGCTCCTGCATGATCATCTCTCAAAATGGAGATAGTTAAGGAAAGCATTGGATTAAGTCAATCAGTCTTATATGGGAAAGATACCAGGGATCAATACCATCATCCACACCTTCATTGTGAAGACGGCATGAGTGCCATCTAAGCATCCTAATCCAGAATCATCATGCATACAAGACAGAATAATGATTGCAAAGGTGTTACACCATTATGTGTCAATCAGTTATAGATATTTGATGGAAAGAATTTACATCTCAAAGATTAGAGAAGATCACATGAATATTGATATGCTGGTAGATAGATCATACATGGGTGAAGACTAATGTTTAACAATTCAATGATATCAAATACACACATGATCGAAGATGGTTCCAAGCAATAATTAAGGATGATGATAGGACAACAGATAGATGATACACTATTTTGAATAAACAGATCAATCATATCTATCCAATAAAGAACATGGTTATCGACCGATTACAAAGTTGATCAACGTCAATTATAGTAGAAGTCACAATAAGATATGCTACCAATGATTAGAGTAGATTGATCATCCAGCATTGAACAGGTCATGGGCATAATGGTCTGATTATCTGGATCAGATTGAAGGAGCCAGATATACTACGGTTAGAAACTAATATATATCGCTCAGTCCCTGAAGATATCAAGCAAGATATAATATGCAGATTGAACTTGTTTACAAGAGGATCGACTAAGGAAAGCATCAATTAAAATTTAATATTAGTGAGAGGACTGTGACTTAAGCTATATCTATTTGAGATAGAAAATGATGATTAGATCGATAAGAAACATTAAGTCTACTAGCAGCAATATAGTTAACATTGACTAAGGATAATCGATGTTTAACAGCCATTATGAATAAGTTAACCAATATCAATTATGTCCGAAACGCGATTTGGTTATGAAGAGGATTAAGGTAGCAGCAATTACGTGCTATGCCTTAAGATAAACAACAATTAGAGATATTTATGCAGCGGTTATGAGAAAAAGACTAATTCGTACTCTTTAACAAACTGATTGTTATGAAATGACAGATTGGGAAGAAATGTGTCTCATTGGTGATGAAGAGGTGCGATCTATTCCAATTGCAAGCTATAAGATGGTCATCGGTCATACTCAATCAAGCATCATTGGAAACTTTATCTATTATTTATCCATTCTTGGATCTACTCGTTGAGCAATTGCCTTATTGGATTTTACCAGTTGCATAGTTTGAAAGTAAGATCAGAAACATCACTATTGTTGCAAGGATAAACCGATCATATTAGAAACAGCATCAGTACTTGTTACAAGGATATAACTACCTATCTGAAACAGCAACATATCGCTATAATCAATATTATCACCACATACATTGCATATATTGGAAGATTGAATCAGAAATATCAATTCATTGCTATAGGCGATTGGAAGACATTATAGCATAATCTCCACTTTCAAATCAGAGAAGGCTATTGAACATCAAGATCATCTTACATAATTGAATCAGTTATATCAGATATGGCAGAGATAATCTTCTTGCACCAAGTGCAGATATAAAGATTAACTCATCAATCATAAAAGATAGCAGGTTTCCACAATTCATATTAGCATCATCTAGCATATATCAAATTGTCCAATTAGAGATAGCAGTGATATTGACATCAATCTTATAATGCAAGAACAACTATCCTATAAGCGATCTAACATATATATTGTACTTGAAATAATATTATTATTGTCAATATATATCTTATCAATTACATAAGTTTATATTCATAAGTGGTATTATTGAACATAACAATCAAGACTTGAAGGAAACAAGTCTCTTGCAATTGATTTTGCAAGGTAATTGTTCCAAATTCATAGGTTATCCTAAATGGGGACATTACATCAGCAAATAAGGAGGAACGATATTATTGGCAAAATCTACAGCACCACGGAGAGATATATATCTCTTTAATCAACTACAATGATATTTCTGTTGGAATATCTCACTCCCATATGGCCGGTGCTGCCAAACATATTCTTCCATTCACTTGACCTCAATGGAAAATCAGATACAAACAATGGCAGAACTGTGGGAAGTGATTCATTAGCAGCATTGACATTTGTTGGCTAAATATTTTGCAAGTCACTAAGACTACAACTTGCAAAATGTGTATCTTAGGTAGCAGTGTGTGAGATTACTCTCTCCTCTTAGCAATAGGGGAGGCTCCCTTCTTATCGCAGGTGGCTTCAAGTAGAACTGAACTTGCACATACAGTTTGCTTTGCAACAGTAATATCGGTGGCTCGGTAATCGACTTAAGAACAATTAACCGAGACAACGATGAATTTATCTAAAGATGAAATAACACAAGAGCTTAAAGTCTCTTGTCCTTACCCCAAATATGTACTCTATTTATCTAATTTCCAATACTGAAGCCCAAAGTCTTTAGTTCTTGGAGTATTACAGCCACTATTCTCTATAGTAACCCCGATCTCCTGAAGCACAAAGTCTTCAGAAAACTTGGATTAAAGATGCTCTAATGAAATAAACAAGTTAACTATTCAATCTGAAACAAGGATTAACAAATGTTACATAAGAAAACATTCATCAATTGTCAAGACAACAACTCAAAGTTTGTCAATCTCTATTCCTTTTATTCAGATGC
>MU227489.1:1693868-1706663 GCA_018584345.1 Thuja plicata
AAAATTCTAAGAATTTCCCTTGAATCATTGCATCTATGGAGGTAGCGCCGCTGGCAAGCTTTCATTAGGTTTGATCCCTGTCCATTTGCTAATCTTTCCATTCCATAGGAGTAGTAGCAAAGCAGTGGGTAGCTTAGTAGTGAGAGTTTGATGAGTGAAGTTGGAAGTGATATAAATTAAGGAGATAGAACTGTTGAATATACATTGAAAAGCTAAGTACCATCGTCATCATAGCCAGAATCCGATATCCTTGAATGAACAACGTAAGCCCGCCGACGTGATTACTAGCAAATCACATCATTATAACTGAGTTAGAATCCACAGGTGTAAGGAACCTTGGAGTTTTCTCATGTCCTTCATGAGTAATAACTTTTCAAGAGAGGGTTGAGTGTTTGATATCCTGTATCAAGTGTTTAAATCCTATATGTTATGTAGTGGTACAAAACTAACATCAACAAGACCTAGAAGAGGATCCCCCTCCTGAGCCTTAGAGGGAGTATCCTGAAGAAGATGAAATTGAAGTACAAAACTCACCTCCAGAGAACATTAAGAAAAGACCACTTTGGGCCACTAAAGCAATGGAAGAAGCAAAGAACTATGCAGCTCCTTCATGGACCTTTAGAGAAAGTAAAAGACACCGACGATTTCCAACTATGTGGCTTTGATGAATGATCTCTCTAAGTTTGAACATTCTACTACATCAGAAGCTCTCAAACACCAAGTATGGAAGGATGCCATGACAGAAGAATATCAACCCATCTTAAAAATTGATGTTTGGGAAATTGTTTCAAGACCAAAGGAATAGCCTATTGTTTCATCCAAGTGGCTATTCAAAATCAAGTATGCTGTAGATGGAAGTATAAAGAAACATAAAGCCAAATTTGTTGCCAGAGGTTTCTCACAAAAAGAAGGAATTGATTATGAGGAAACTTTTGCACCTGTTGCTAGATACACCCCAGTCAGAGCAGTTCTAGCCATCACAACAACGAAAGGATGGAAAGTTCATCAAATGGATGTAAAGGCTGCATTCCTAAATGGGAAAATAGAGGAAGAAGTCTACTTAGAGCAACCAGAAGGATTTGAGATTCATACTGCAGAATCTCATATCTGCAGATTGAAGAAAGCTCTCCATGGACTTAAACAGGCTCCTAGGGCATGGTATGAGAGAATCGATAGCTATCTCATGGGATTGGGATTTTCTAAGAATGATGCAGATCCAAATCTATACTTCAAGCAAAGCAAAGGTGATATGTTAATATTAATCTTGTATGTTGATGATCGGTAAATTACTGGAGAAGATCACCTAATTGATCAATGTAAAAAGGACCTTGCTAAAGAGTTTGAAATGAAGGATTTAGGCCTTCTGCATGTTGTGACCTGATCACACATCACCCATCAAGGATGGGACCCCTTATCTTTCTGGTTTTCTTGGCCTTTTGGCTTGCTTGGTCTCGGTAGCTTTTGGCTCAATCCCCTAAGGTTCCCAATGTTTTGTTGTGAGAATTGGTAAAATTTGGCCAAGTCTAGAAAAGTGTTGTCCACCTGACTCCTAGAATGGAAACTGTGTTTGTCTGTGAATTGGGTCAAGTGTGAATGAGAATTAATCTTTCAAAAACGAAGGTCAGTGAAATTTTGAACGTCTTGACTTACTTGCTATTTTTGGAAATTTCTATTTTTAGTATGTTTATTTTTAGTTTCACTGCGTCCCAGAATGACATAATTTTGAATTTGGAAGTACTTACTATTTTTAGCAGTGTCTATTTTTAGTAAATTTCATTGCCTCCTGGATTGACCTTATTTTGAATTTGGAACTACTTACTATTTTTAGAAATTCTATTTTCGGCAAGTGTATTTTAGGAACAAGTGAGCTATGACTGATAAAGAGACAAAAGGGTATCCAATTCTATATCGAGAAGAATGAACAACCGAGGCCGTCAATCAGAAAATGGTTAAGTCTGGAAACACCGTTGAAATATCCAAATGTGGAAAGGCATGAAAAACATCACAAATTCTGAAATTTCAGAAAAAAATGGAAAATTCTGAAATCTTGGAAAATTCCGAAATTTCAGAATAAGGAAAAATCCTCTACTTGAAGAAAAATCCTCGGCTTGAAGAAAAATCCTCGACTTGATAAAAAATCCTCGACTTGAAGAAAAATCCTCGACTAGAAGAAAAAATCCTCGACTTGAAAAAAAATCCCCAACTTGAAAAAAAATCCTCGGCTTGAAGAAAAATCCCCTACCACTCCAAAATGCCATTGTGGGGTGAAGTTCCTCCCACAGTCAGGTAATTTTGCAAAGCAAAAGAATCCAGCACAACCAACATATTACACTCGAGTGTGAATTCCACAAAGTCATGGAAACGTGGAAGAAGTTTCAGAGAAAATAATCCATGAGGACTCCCCAATTTCACTCAACGTAATGGAGAAATTATGTCAAAAAGAAATCCACGACGTGTTTGACCACGAATAGACACAAAAAATTCCAAAATCTCAAAACCGCAGACAAATTGGAAAATTCCGAAAAGTTTAAAAAATGAAATCTTGGAAATTTTATCGGAAAAGTGAAAATCCGAAATTTGGAAAATTTTGAGAAAAGTTGAAAATTTCTTGAATTCCGAAAAGTTTAAAAAATGAAATCTTGGAAATTTTATTGGAAAAATTGAAAAAATCCAAAATTTGCAAAATTTGGAAAATGGAAACTTTTGAAAAGTTTAAAAATCTTCAAAAGGTGATCTTGGCAAATTGGAAAATTCAAAAATTGGAGGTCTTGAAAATTTCAAAATTTCGGAAAACGTGAAAACTTGAAAGTCTCGGAAAAATGGTGAACCTTGGAAAAAATTCAAAAATTCTGGAATTCTCAAAATGTGAAAATATTTGGAAATCTTGGAATTCTTGAAAATTCCGAAATCTTGGAAAAATTATAAAAATTGAAAAATCGAAATTTTGGAGTTATTTTGGATGTTGGAAATAATTCAAATTTCCTAAGAGGATGTTCAGACCTTTTTTCAAACATGTAGCGATGGATGAAGCGTAATGGTGAAGGATTTTGGAGAATTTAAGGGAAAGTGCGAAGCTATGAGGAAAAGCATGCAAGTTTTGAAGTGAAAGTGATAGAGAGAGAAATGATCTATTGAGCAGAGAAAAAATGAGAGTTTATTTTTGGAGGGAGAAAATTTTTATATTCAGGGCTCTATGAGTTTGAATTTTATTCCCAGTGTGGAATGAGATGTATAGTGTCTTCTATCTTATTTCCTTACATGATTCTTATGTTTGTTATTTCATTTTGCAGGAGGAAGAATTCTAGTTTCGGATGTTCGAGGAGGACTCTCTTGTCAAGGGTTCCGGTTCCGATGTTAAAGATTTAAGTGATCCAGTTCAAGACAATCATGGTTCCAACCTTCAAAAGATCAAAGTTCAACTTGGAAATCCAAGACAATGGCCAAGATAGTTATATGCGAAGAAATTCCGTAATCACAGATGAGGGAATCCAAATGCACTTTCAAGAAGAAGAATTCCCAAGCAAGCATAGAAGGGAAAAACCGATCAAAGGAGAGGTAATTTCAAAAGAAGTAATCAAAGTTGGGTTTGGATTACATAATTATGCATTGCTGACATGGCGCCCAGTCATCTGCACCAGTTAGTCAAAGATCTTCAAGTCAAAGTTAGTGCATGTAAGGAAGGGAATCAAGGTCAATCCATTCAAGGCAAAACAATGCATTTAATGCATAGTGGGCATGCTTAGTGGTCATTTATTGCACCTCACTCTCCTTCCGGATAGGGCATTTATTACCCACCATGGTGGAGATTCTCCTCTTGATTGGTCGTCATAGTTATGCTCATAAATGTAGATTCCTTCTTCTTGCCCTAACCCTATTTAGGGCTGAGGTTGCACGATTTAGGCCATCAGTTATTGTTTCAATCCGGGTCGTTCATTGTAATTGGGGACCTATATAAAGGCCTCACTTCTCATTTGTAAGGGAGCGAATTTTGAGATTGTTGCTAAAGAGCTACTGAGACAATAAAGTTTTTATTGTTGGTTTCATGGTGAATACTTGATGTGTTTTAGTGCTTGGTTGGTTTCATAATTCCTTCATTTAGTTTAGATTTGTTGGATAATGTTAGATGAAGTGTTGTGATTGGAATGAGAAATATGATGGTGTTTTGATGAGTTCCTTTGGTTCATACTTTTGACGTTTTACTGATTGTAAATCGTTGTGCAAAGTTAGCCTGAACCTCATTCATGAATATGTTTAACTTTTGTCATTCGAGTACATTGTTCTTCATGATGGTGTCCATGGTGGTATGAAAATCCTCTGCATAAACCTTAAAGATTGCACCGGTTCTCGTGTAGTTGTATAATGACTTGGCGATGCGAAACCTGGTTGTTGGGAATTTGTCCACTGAAGTATTGACCATTGCTATCATTTCCATTAGGAGTAGATTAAAATTTCTGAACCCTACTTCCTTTTGCTTTCCGCATATTCTGAAAATTCAAAACAGGTGTTTCATTGGAAATGTTTCCAAGACTGAAAATGTAAGGCCCTTGTGATCTTCAGCAAATCACATTTACCACCGAGCTTATCCATGGTCAAGACTTGACACGAAAGGAACCTTGGAGTGACCAATATGATCTTCTTGCAATCTTAGCATATACAAAGCTTTGATCAAGAGAGGATAAGATATCTCGGTATATTGTTCTACTGTTTGGTGAGTCATAAAACACACATCAACACTACATTACTTCCTTGGATTGGAAGTTTGGCAGAACTCAGACAATATTGTGCTTAATCAAGGAAAGTATGCCTTGGACATATTGAAGAGATTTGGTATGATGAATTGCAGACCCATGTCTTCTCCCATGGAAACAAACCTTCATAAACTAGAGGAGGCAGCAACAGATTCTCCATTTGCAGATCCTACCCTCTACAGGCAGATAATTGGATCTTTGATGTACCTGGTTAATACTAGATCAGATATTTGTTAGGCAGTAAATGCCTTGAGTTAGTTTATTTGTGAGCCTAAGGAAATTCATCTTATGGCTGTGAAGCATATTTTGAGATACTTGCAAGGTACTCTAAATTGTGGACTCAAATATGAGAAAGTTGACTTGAATCTTCATGGATTCACAGATTTTGATTGGGTTGGAAGTGTAATTGATAGAAAGAGCACCTCAGGTTGCTGTTTCAGTTTGGAATTTGCCATGATATCTTGGATGTGCAGGAAACTGTCTTCAGTGGCTCAAAGTTCTTCAGAGGCCGAATACATTGCAGCCTCTATGGCAGCAAGAGAAGCAATATGGCTCAAAAAACTGCTTGTGGGATTATTCGGTAAGCCCTTGATACCGACAGTCATCCATTGTGATAATTAGAATTGTATAAAATTTTCTGTGAATCTGGTATTTCACGATAGATCCAAGTATATAGAGATTCCTTATCATTATGTGAGAGACATGGTGGATAGGAATGTGATTCAGTTGGAATATATCAGTACCTGAGATCAGACAGTAGATATACTAACCAAGCCACTTGCCAGAGTGAAAGTTGAACACTTCAAGAAAGGTCTTGTTATGATTGAATTGTAATTTGCATTGTAATTTTTATTGATATATATAATAAATAAGATGTTTAATGTGTAAACTTCTTTTGTCATATGTGCTTATATATGACCTTATAGGCTCTACCCCTTGTGTTCATCTCTAAAAGGTGACGATCTTTTGGAAATGAATACTTGTATTCAAATATTATAAGATGACGATCTTGTAACATTGATATCATGCTGACTTGATATCATTCATGGATGTGCCATGATTTGTTATGGTAGACATTATGTGACATAATGTCAGTGCACATACCATAACTAGGATGTATAAGGAGAATGTGATATTCTCAAGCATGTCATCCTTTTAAGTATCACGAGTTATGTGATACTTATCATCACGTGTTATGTGATGTTTTTCTTCACGAGATATGTGAGACTTCTTATCACGAGTCATGTGATACTTATCATCACGTGTTATGTGATGTTTGTGCTCACGAGATATGTGAGACTTATTATCACGAGTTATGTGATACTTATCATCACGTGTTATGTGATGCTTATCCTCACGAGATATGTGAGAATACTTATTGCAAGAAATGTGATATATATATATATATATATATATATATATATATATATATATATATATGTGTGTGTGTGTGTGTGTGTGTGTGTGTGTGTGTGCTTTTATCTTCTCTAGCTAAGAGGGAGTGTTGATGCATATAGCCGCGATCAGATAAATTCATATATATAATGCATAATACTGAAACATATATCAATGATCAGATTAAAGAGACAAATACATATATGTATATATTATATTATTACTATATTCTCTTTATGATTGAATTAAACTTGATAACTAATGAATCGGGATGAAACCGATAACATTAGTATTGAAATGTATTTGATATTGGAATCAGTATCAAACTGATATCATTAGCGGTGTATTGTATGTGATATTGGAATCGGTATTAAACCAATATCATTAACAATGGATTGTTTTGTATTAAACCCGATATCATTAACAGTGAAATGGTTTTGGATTGAATCGGTATTAACCGATAGTTAATATATATTGAAACGGTGCGTATTACCATAAGGTATGACTATTAATCATGCCTATGATAGGCGTGACTCCTCAAGGAGTCACGTCTATGATAGACGTGACTTATCATTGCCAGCGAACATATATATATATATATATATATCGGTTGTTCAAATACAAACATCGAAATCAATTAGTGTGAAGTACATTGAACAGTGATTATCTTCAGTTTGAATTATATCAGAATTACAAGTTTACTTCAATTCATACATACAGTTCTTCTACTCCAGTAAATAACTTTATTATTAATAAATTAGAGATTAATATATATATATATATAATATATGTATAGCAGTTTAAATTGAAATTTGAATAATAAGTTTACCTTGATTTAACCGTTTCTTTTTCTACTCGCATTTCTTTCATCATCCTCATCATATCCTTTCGGAGTGCCTGTATTGTCCGCAACTCGCCTTCACTGTCGCCATCCGTACTGTCATCGACATTGATTTTTTTCTTCCCTCTAGAAGTCTTACTTTCACTCTCAATATCCATCACCTGATTGTAAGCCTCTGTATAGTTGGAGGGAGGTACCACTTTCATTTTCTTTCGAAGGGACGGAGTAAGTCCCTCAATGAACCACCTCTTCTTCAACCCATCTGTGGGCTGGTTTTCTAATTTACCAATGAGTTCCTTTCAGGCTGCAGTGGTAGGCCTGTATGGTTTCATTTTTTCCTTGTCGTGTATTGTAACTTTCTTCTGCTACTCCGTCATCATCATGAAGTAATCTGAACTCTTCCTGGAACGCTTGTTGCAAATCCTTCCAGGTTGTCCTGTTGTTAGTGGGCAAGTCTATGTACAAATCAATTGCAACTCCTTGCAAGGTAGCTGGGAAAAAGTTCAACCAATAGTCCTGATCGTCTTGGTCATTTGCTTCCCATATGGTTACACTTGTTATACAGTGGCAGGTCAGGTCCTCCGATCCGCCCCCATTGAATCTGGGGAGTTTTTGCTTCTTCGGGGTGTTAACAATTTTTCTCCTACAGTCGGTACCATGCGTGTAATTAGACTCGAGTGTTTCGGTTCCCCTTCCGCGTCACTGTGCTTCTCTGGCACCTTCGGCTACGCGAGAGTCGTCTACCTTTCCACCTCTGCCGTCCACGCCTTGGTTACCTCCCTCGTAGTACCGGTATTCACAACTCCCCGGAGTTTCAGGTTCTGTTCTCCCTGTCCTTGGCTCCTCTGAAGTAACTAAGTTTCCAATGCCACACAAGGTAGTCTCAATTAAGTCTACTACCTCTCCTTCAAGGTTCCTTTCCTCACTATTGTCTTCCTCGGAGTTTATGGATAGTTTGGTTGGTACAGAGTCACCTTCCCACCTGTTTGCGTTAGAACCTTCTTGCACCCCCAAAATGCCGGGGAGTGGTAGTTCTCTTGCAATCTCGTCCCACTCTTGCCTCATGGGTTGCATTATGTCTTCACTACCCGTACGAGTGCCACTTCGATGTTGTGAAGGACTGAGAGATTTTTGCACTAGTCTCTGAAGTCGTTGTCGCCTCTCACTCTGTTCTTGGATTCATAATGACCTTCTTACAGCGGTTTCTGCTTCCTTTTCTGCTTCTACCTCTTCCCTTGTACGTCGCCTTTTGTCCTTGGGCAGGTTGGGCATTAAGTGTTGGAGTTGCCGGAGTGTTGGGGCGGTCACCTTTCTCTTCTAGATTCCTACTCCCTCTTAGGAATCTCACTTTGGACCCTATTCACTTCAGGATCCTCTAGACTCCCACTCGAGTCTCTTAGGGTTACTCACAGACCCTAACTGGAAGGATTTCTATACTCCTTCTCTCCTAGGTTTCCTACCCACCGAAATGCTTCACTCTCTACCTTATCTTCCTCTCCATGACTGAATGAAGTCAGTCATGCACCTTCTCCCGCTATCTCTCTCTCCTACAAGTTCCCTAGCCGGACCATTTAGCTCGCCTAGGACTTGTCTACAATTCTGACTAGCCTCTTCTCAATCCCAAACACAGAAACATAAATAAAATACAGGAGGGATGCTTCTTGACGGTCACACTCCATAGGATGGATTATCAGAGTCAAAAAGCATCCATGATCCTTAACTGAATTCAAAATCCTACTCTACAGAAGTTTGCACACAACAGAAGAACACACAGAACACACAGGAACTATTCTTTATTGAAAGTCTGAAAATTACAAAGCAAACTGAAATCTTCTTCGCTAGTCTACTCAGTCTCTAACTCCTCCAACCTCTCCAACCTCTGTTACAAGTTTTCCTCCTTGATCATATATTCGGCCTCTTCTTGATTTGTAAYCGTTTCTAGGTTACCCGCCGTCTGAAGATTCTAACTACCTYGGCTSTTCATCTTCCTCCTGCAACTGTCATCATTCTCAGCATGGCTGTCGACGTGGACAACGTTTTCCTCCGYGGCGTTCTCTTTTTATCTTGGCGTTTTCTTYCAATGTTGACAAGTCAAATCTTCCTTTAGTCGCGATATCGCAGTACTAATAAACTTCACTGCTTGTTATCCTGCAATCACGCGACTCACAGTCATCTCGTTGTCGCAACACTTTTTGACTTAACCGCCTGTGATCCTGCGACCTTGCTACACTGTTGTCGCGTCATCGCAACACTGAGTGACTTAACCGCCGACCTTCTTGCGACTTGGCGATACACTGTCATCGCATTGTCGTGACTGTTTCAACCTAACCGCCGTTCATCCTGCGACTGTGCGATAAGCCTTGTCGCGTCATCGCCAACTGTTTCCTGTTAACCGCTGTGCATCTGCCGACTTTGCGATAACCATTGTCGCTTCATCGCAAGCTGTTTCACGTTAACCGCTGAGCATCTTCCGACTTGGTGACAAGCCTTAGTCGTGTAATCGCAGACCGTTTGATGCTAACCGTCGATCATCTTCTGACTTGGCGACCAACCTTTGTCGTTTCATTGCAGATTGTTTGATGCCAACCGCCGATCATCTCCCGACTTGGCGACCAGCCTTTGTCGTGTAATCGCAGACTGTTTCACGTTAAACGCTGATCATCTGCCGACTGCGCGACTGACCCGCTCTTTCGCTAGGAGTTAAGAACTGTTAATGTTTAGGAAAAAAAAGACTGACTGCTAACTGTGATCTGCTCCCGGACCACCATTGCTAAACAGCTAGGGCTTCGGAGCGAAATCCCTAGGGTGCTTTGCACCACGGAGGTACGACGTCTACTCATGTCATGAGGTTCCTCCTCCCTCCAGTTCCTCTGTTCGTACCGTTGTAGTATCTCTTGGCGACCTTCCCTTTGCCTTGCCGCACGTTGCTCTTCTATTTCGGCCAAGTTCCTTGCCAACAACCTTGGGATGCTACCAAGAAGATCGTAGACTGCTGGTCGCACAGAGAGTTTGTCGCGTATCGTGCCTTCAGGGACCGCTCTCTCATGGGCCGCCCTATGCACGTACTGATCGACCAACACGTCCCACACACGCACCAGGTCCTCTGTCAACTGGTCTTCCCTTGTTACTTCCTCTTCCTCAACGTCACTATCAATTATGAGCACTTGCTGTTGGAATGATTGACCCATCACTCCACCATCGCGCCTTTACTTTTTCTGATCTCCGGGTTCAGACCGACAACGATGCCAAAATGTTAAATGTCTAACTAGAATTGTATTGTTTCATATAATACAATAGCAATCATTCAATGGTAGTGCATAGATATAAATTACGAATGACATAACATGAATAACCAAAAGTAACACAAAATCACATAACACAATAAGTGGCAGAATGATATATCTTTCTTAGCATAATAGTCTCCAACATTAATCACCACCCTTTGCCTTGTCCTATATGGATACAAATAGACTCGACGGTTGGTTAAGTCTGCCAACTGTCGGTAACTGACATCGTTTCGGGACAGGTGCTTTATTATACTATCCAACGACTAATAAAAGTATTATGACATAATTACTATCTACATTGGCAATTTTATTGAACATTTTATATTTATAAATGTTTAAAAATATTCTTCAAAAACACACATGTTACTAAATTTGTTGAGCATATTTACTTATTTCCGTCATATATAAATCAAAATTAGAATTTAATAGATACCATTGACCAAAAAACAAGTTCAACTCTAAATGAGTTATAATGCCACTCTCATTAGCAATGTCATATGTAGAAGTTGCCTCATCTAAACAGATTTTTGGCAAATTGGCAATGATATCATCTAAGTAGGCACACTCAGGAGTTATATCACATTCCCCCTCACCCACTCATTGTAATTAAGTTTTTGATTCAACAGATTCCACTAACTAATGGGGACTTGGGAGTGGAGACCCCAATGAGCTTTAGGGGTAGTGCCCCTCATGGTGGTATGAGGGCAATGCCCCAAATAGGATCGAGGGGCAGCACCTCTCGCAAGGGCCAATGAAAGTCATGGTTTTTTAATTGCTAGCAAGAAAAAATATATTATATGAATTCGGACAAGTTTGTATACAAAACTTGGGAATTTTTGCATTTACTCGCGAGCTGTAGAGGGAAAAATTGCCTAATTTTTTTCAAAAACTTGGTGGCGAGTAAGTCACCTAGCATTTTGACTCGGGAGTACTTGCAAGTCAAAAGAGTTTTTGATAAACTTTTCTACTTTGATTCTATCAATTAACTACCCATAACGACCTAACAACTACCTAAACTAATCTCTACCAACTAAATCATTATTACATAATCACTTACATTATGGATTATTATTCAATCGCCTATGTTAAGCACTAATTTCTAACACCTACTATAGTGTTAACATACGAATTTTTATGTTAGCCCCCTTCAATGATTTTTTTTTGTTGGATGTTAGTTTTTTTATTTCCATCTCATTTAGCTAGTGTTTGTATTGATGCCTCTATTCATTGGATTGATAGAAACTAATTTGAACACATCTTTGAAAAACTATATAATAGTTAGGCGACCAAAACTACATGCAGCTTGCTTTATCAATCTGTATGATTAACATCAGATATTTAGTGCCTTTCACGCCTTTTCCCTTGTTGGATCAATCGTTGTTTCCACCTTCACCTTTTATTTTGTCAGTTGCTCATTCTCATTATGAGATCTGAGATAGCAGATCCACTTTTCTTCTTCTGGGGGTGTAATTTGTGAGATACACCACATGCCATTTAAAGGGAGAAATCATGCTTAGAATATGTAAAGAATAATGGCATGCATGAAGAGATTGATCTGCCAAGATAGTGTAGCCACTCCAACTGCAGCAAATCTTTCTCTCCGTAGCCTAATAATGCCTTTGGCTTTCAATCCTTAGTAACCTTGATCAATCTCCTAGTCGGTGTTAGTGAGAGCTTTCACCATGGATTGAGGCCTCATAACCTTGGCAAGTTCTATAACAATATCCAAGAGATGTTCTGAATTTCCAAATGAATAAATGAATATGAATGATTAGACTAAACTGAATATTAAACCTTTGCAGAGGCTTATTTTGGACATCAACCCGAAAATGCAATATGCAATATTATTATTTTTTCCTTCTGTTTTTTAATATGCATATGAAGAAAATAGAGGGAAAACAATGAGAAGAGTGAATAAGATGGATAGAGGAGAGAAACCAAATGGAGATGAATGATGAATGTTGTGAAATTTGCATGTGCTCTGCACAACACCCGTGTTGACAAAATGCGAGAATGGTGGACGAACATCAATGGTTATTGTACATAGTCCACACTGCTTGGTTGTTGTATGCACAGCTTTGGAGAAGGAAAGACAAATGAATGGAAGGCAAACATGGAGATCTAAAAAACCGGGTCTAATACTGAAAATGAGTAGGAAAGCCAAACGGCTCAACACATTAATCCAGGTATTCATCTTCAACACCACATTATTACATTCCATGGCTTTGTATAACCATTCAATCTATAAACTACCCATAACCACCTAAAAACTAACTAGTAATCAATCTTTACCAACTAAAGCAATTATTACATTGACGGCCCATTTGTTTCCTGGAATTAGACTGGAATTGGCATTATCTAATTCCAGGAAATTCTAATTTCATGTTTGTGTCCATTCAAAAAATTGGAATTGGAATTTCGAAATTCCAATTTTGCCCCAAAATGGGAATTTGCATCTTCCACCAAAATAGGTGGAATTGGAATTTCAAAATAAGTGGAATGGGAATTCCAATTTTTAGAAAAC
>MU227489.1:1706713-1719469 GCA_018584345.1 Thuja plicata
ATTGGAATTTCAAAATAAGTGGAATGGGAATTCCAATTTTTAGAAAACCAAATTTAATATTTTGTGGGATCCGTGACTATAAAGATGTTTATTATATTGCTATAAGGATGTATATATATACATGTGTATATATACACATGTGCGTGTATATACAAACCAAATTTAATATTTTGTGGAATCCGTGACTATAAAAATATATATTATATTGCTATAAGGATGTATATATGTGTGTGTATATATACACACGTGTGTATATACATGCACATGTGTATATACACACGTAATGTGTTTATATATACACAAATGTGTGTATATGTGTATACACAGATGTGTGTGTGTGTGTATATACACATGTGTGTATATGTGTATACATGGATACACACTTGTATGTGTATATACACACATATGTGTATATATACACACATGTATGTGTGTATAAAGTTATAAACACACGTGTATGTGTATAAAGTTATAAACACACGTGTGTATGTGTGTGTGTATGTATACACACACGTGTATGTGTGTATATGTGTATTGATTCAAATATTTTCGAAACTCGTAACTGTTAAAAATTAGTTCTTAACATAGCATATTGAATAATAACTAAAAATGTGGGCCCGTTTGGGTACTGGAATACCATATCCTGGATATGGTCAATTCTGGAAGATGCTGCAATTCAGGAAGATGCTTATCCTCAAAATGAAATCCGGAATATGGGCTGACTCGTTTGGTTCACCTGGATTTGTATATATACACATGTGCATGTGTGTATTTATACACACCATATTCAAAGAAATTAAAAAATAAAGAATTAAAATTCCTTATGCATCTTCTCAGTCATCTTCCAGGTGAACCAAACGAGTCAGCCCATATTCCAGATTTCATTTTGAGGATAAGCATCTTCCTGAATTACAGCATCTTCCAGAATTGACCATATCCAGGATATGGTATTCCAGTACCCAAACGGGCCCACATTTTTAGTTATTATTCAATATGCTATGTTAAGAACTAATTTTTAACAGTTACGAGTTTTGAAAATATTTGCCTTGATTCAATCAATCTGTATTTCTGTTTCTCATTTGCTAAATGGATTTCCATCGATTATGAGAGCAAGTTTCATATTTTAGTTATAGTAGTTCATGGTTTTTCTCTTATTCACTATTTGGTTCCTCTGAACAGACTGAAGTGCATATCATATTTGACTTGCAGGCATACTATTTAATCATCAAAGATTTCGAGTCCAAAAGTGCTTATCTGCATTTAACTGAATCGCATTAAGAATGAACATGATTTTATGACATATGATTGTAGGTTTTGTTCAGAGAGTGTGCTACTGTTGATGATGTCCTGTTTTAATTTTCATACATCAAACTGCATATAATGTCTTAGGCACAGTCTTTTATTGACATAGGCTTTAAGGCTTAAAAGTGCTTGTCTGCATGCAACTGAATTACATTATGAATAAACATGATTTTATGATGTATGATTGCAGGTCTTGTTCAGAGAGGATGCCACTGTTGACGATCTTATTGATGTCATTGAAGGGAACCGGAAATACATTAAGTGCGTTTATGTCTATAATAAGATTGATGTTGTTGGGATTGATGATGTTGATAGGTTATCCCGTCAACCAAACTCAATTGTTATTAGTTGTAATTTGAAGGTAGTTGGCATCATCCTTTTCTGAAAAAGTATTGTTATTTATTGGTTAATAATGTTTTTTCAATATTTTTGATCACTTGTTTGATTTCTGTTATTTGATTCATTAATCTTGTTGCAGCTGAACCTTGATCGTTTACTTGCAAAAATGTGGGATGAAATGGGTCTTGTTAGGGTCTATACCAAGCCTCAGGGACAACAACCTGATTTTTCTGAGCCTTTTGTGCTTTCGCTGGTAAACTGTAGTGTCTTAGTCACATTTTTTTTAATTTGCTGATTCATAAATGTCCCATATGAATGTGCAGAATTTGTGAATGTCATGTCATCTACTGTTCTTATATTTTATTTTTTTGAGCAGGACAGAGGTGGTTGCACAGTGGAAGATCTCTGTAACCATATACACAAGAGTTTGTTGAAGGATGTTAAGTATGTACTTATATGGGGAACAAGTGCGAAACATTATCCACAACGTTGTGGTATGTCTCACACACTTAATGATGAGGATGTGGTCCAGATAGTAAAGAAAAAGGTAAGCAGAGGGATGGAGAAGTGAATTTCAATTCAATAGTCAAATTGTGAGCGTTTGCTAAATCAAATCTTGATATGCATTTCTGTCTTTGAATTATGTTTAGTTTTAGGTGTGTCACATTGTAATGAAATTAATTTGAACTGCCCTTGTTTTTCTATTGTTAATCAGAAATCTTAAGTTAAGACACATTATGCCCAGAACGCCTGTAAAGGAATAATGTGCAAAAGGAATCCTGAGGCCATGAGTTCATTGACATTGAATATAGTTAGGAATCGGGATAGATTTTTTTTTTTTTGGGGGGGGGTGGAGGGGGGGGGCTCAGCATAGAGGTCCATCATAGGCATGACAGGATTTCAGGGAGATATCTGATTGACTTGAAAGATGATCTTGTCCCTAAGTAGTAAGTAAAGATGTCACTTAAAATGAACACAATCAGTACATAGTACCTAGAATAAATACAGTCGTAAGAAACTAACAAGTTCCATGCACAGTTTTACCAACTCAACAGAAAACCTAGGCACACCCAAGTACAATTTGATTGGGGATTAAATTCAGTGATAAATACCTGTGAGATTTTCCAGGGCATTTTTTTGAGGGGCTGATTCATTTGAAATTGGTTATGTTTGTGGCTGCAAGATTCCAGCCTGGTTGTGGCAATTCAAGGGTGATTTGGATTCATTTGAAATTAGTTGTGTACCCGGGAGATTCCAGCCTGGTTGTGGCAATTTTAGGGTGATTTGGTAGTCCTGCAGTTGATGTATGCATTCATTGTCTTTCCCTCTTTGTGTTAATGTTATTGTAGCTATGGTCGGATTCCTTCAGGCCGACATAGATAACATGAAGGTTGTGATAATATAATTATTGTGATATAATAATTATATTGATAGTATAATTATTATATTGTTATATAATAATTATATTGATTATGTAATTATTATTATTATATTGATAATATAATAATTATATTTGTTGAGATATTATAATTATATAAAATAATATATAATTAACTATAAGAGATAATTATTATAATATTATTATTATATTATATAATTAATAGGGCCACATGTGAAGAGTGGTGACCCGTGGTAGAGGGGCACCACTGATAAGTATATAGGAAGAGTGAAAACTTCCTCACTTGTTAGCAATTGAAGATACACAAAAAACATGGTATCAGAGCAAAGCCTGGGAGGAAGATCTCAATAAAGAAATTATAAAATACCAGACTGCAAGGAATAGGAAATAGAAAGTATCAATAAGCCACATGAACCGCATACATAGACGACAATCGGGAGAAGTAGTAGTCATAATACAAACGCCGTGGAACATCATTGATATGTAAAATAAAGTTATCGGTTCGGGTTCAAGAATCCGGTTCATGGGTTCGTGAATTTTTTTTTCCATTATGATTCGTATGGGTTTGTGTGTATATATATATAAATAAGAGAAATATACATAATTGTAAAACTAAATCATTTCATAGAGAGAAAATGTGAAATGAAATGTGTTTGGAGGCTCCATATTAGGGTCGTTTTAGGGTTTGGAGGAAAAAATAATAAAAAAATTATTTTTAAGTGAGTTTGGGCCCACTTTAACTGAGTTTGGGTCGTGGGTCCCTGGCGGTCTGCGTGGATCCGCGCTGGATTCACACAGGGTCTATTTTTGGACCTGTGGGTCCGAACGGATCCAATGGTCCGAACATAGACCTTGTGCGAATCCAACAAGGACCTATCCAGACCCAGACCCGGTTCGAGGGTCCAGGGTCCAAATCGGGTAACGTAGGCAGAATTGATAGCGATATTACAGTCAAGGCCGTCAGGACTATCTTACAGGAACAAGAGTTTTTTTTTTTTGGAAAAGGTGCGCGATTAATGTTGTAACTTTAGAAGTTGGGGAGTTCTAGATTTTAGAGTCAACATTGTTTCTACTTAATCTGGCGTGTTGTATGGAAACTGTTGAATATTTACGGTGACAAACTTTGGGAAATAAAACCTTGTCCAATGACAAAATTGAATATTGAAGGTAACTCTTGGTTTTATCGTGCCTGAAAATGAAGAATCGAAGTCGTTGTAGAAAACTCTGCTATTATCTTACAGAACAATAGCGACGACTATGAAAGAGTTCTTGTTGAGAGTAATGATTCAGATCTCTGGAATCATTTCAGTCATGCGGGTTTGGTTGTAGAGATTAAAAGCCCCAGTCAATATATTCACATTGCCAGTCAAGTGATTAAATAAAAATTTATAATGAAGATGTTTGCATTTATACGACAATAATTCCGTGTTCAAGTCTATAGTGCAGGAGTGAAATATTTGCATCAATATTTAAATTTGATGATTGCATTATTTCAGAAGGCATTCCAGATCGAATAATTTGAACATTGGGAAGCAGGAGGATCCTTTAGACTCCAGTGTACTCCAGAGGCGTCCATTATAGAGAGAGTAAGTTGCAGGAGTAAAGTCAAGACTAGTCTTTAGCAACTTAGGTTGCAAAGGGAAACAAGACCACTTTGATTAACAAAGTTACCAGACCTATTTCCATTTCTTCCATAACTCTTCAACACGGGTTCAACAATTTTATGTTGCCGTAATAGTTGTATATCTGGAGCAGAGTTTGATTCAAAGAAATTGTTGTAAAAAATAAAGGCTACCGTGAAGAGCCTCTATATGCAAGTTGGGAGTATTTCACTCATGCTAAGTGTCTTAGGTTTGGCAGAACATTCGCGGGTCATTCTTCTAATGATATAAAGATTAATGTCTATATGTTTTCTGAGTAAGGTGCGAGAAGTATTTTGCTAAGTCTTCATTGGATGCGTAGAGATTGGAGTTCGAAAAGAGGGCCTGCGCATATTCTGTTTATAAAGGTAGTGATTCAGAGGGATGGGAGATTGACTATATTTGTAATTGATGAGTCTGCAGGTGCATGGGTAGCTTGGGAGTCATTAGTTAAGGAAGCTATGAGGACAACCAAGAGTCTGGTACCCTTGGAAATGGAATTTTGCTTGTTAGAATTCTCTTGATCTGCTGTCAATGGAAATGCAATTGTAGACAGGGGTTGAAAGTTCTTTATTGACAAGAAAAGTAAGTCTCCCCAAACAATAGTGTCTCAGCAATAAAATGATCATCGAAAAGACATTGTCACCGAAGAGATAATTTAATGGTCTCTCTAATATTAGATGTGCCACCAATAAGATGGATTGGTTATAGGATTTGTATAAAATGGATTTGTTGAAGCATATAGTTGGAAATGCCCCAGTAGATACGTTTGCAAATTGTGGAAACATTGAACTAGACATGAGAACAGTTTTAAAGAAAGTCCGATGCATTGACAGGGGTATTCAAAGGAATGTTCGTGATAACTATAGAAGCACATACCATTCACAGTATTGGTTGAGAAAATGGCTAGTGTGATCTTGTCTCTTCAGTTTGTGGTTGTGGTACGGTATACACAAAATCAGTTTGGTAAAGAGCATTTGAAACTTTTGAAGAAATGCAGTTGTTGGTCTCTACAATTCCAATTTGCATACCAAAATTGGAACGAGGTATGAGCATCCATCGAAGGATGATATAGTTGCAAGTATCGTGGATTCTGTGCATAAAGAATATTGATCAGAAGGGCACACAAGCTATTCAACACAATACTTGTTCACATACAAAATGTGGCCAAATAGAAAAGACAACGAATTGTTTGACAAAATGCCTATAAGAGATGTGATCTCAAATTGCACAATATGTGACATGTATGCAAAATGTGGATTTGCAGACAATGGCTGTAAATTATTTGACAAAATGCTTAGAAGGCATGTGGGGATGTGCACTGGGCATTTGAATTAGTTGTCTTTATGGGAACTTGCAATGATGTTGATCTTTGAAAAATTGTTGGAAGGAAAGTCCTAAACTCTCAGCAGCATTTGCGGAGCAGCCTGATTCACCCTTCATTGGAGTCATTGGAGACAATTCAAACCTAATTGCTTCCATGATTGGGGCCATGTGAAAAGGGTATGCTTACGTCAGAGAGGGAGCAGCTAGAGGATCTGCTTCAAGGATCTTGGTCATATTGGTTAAGAGGGAGTGAGCCATGTCGAGATGGTTTCTCTAGTGATCAGGAAACTGTAGCAATCAAAGGACTATGATTCATGGGATGGAGTCACGTGTATGTAGGCTGGAAGCTCTTTATGCAGACACCTAGGTTGTGATATTCCTAGATAGATGGATACTTGGTGAGCTTGGGATTCACCAAGAGTGATGCAACTCCAACCTTGTATTTCATGACAGGGCAAAGCATGTGGAGATCAAATATCACTATATTAGAGATATGGTGCAAAGGAATGCTATTCAGTTGGGGTACATCAACACTGATGATTAGACGACCGATATTCTCACCAAGCTCCTTGCTAGGGTGAAGTTTGTGCATTTTTCGAGACAATCTTGGAGTTGTGGAGAATGAAGCCCTTGCTAAGAGGGAGTCTCAGCATCAGTGATTCCTTGAGATGTTCTTTAATGAATTCTTCTCTGTGAGGGAGAAGTTTGAGGTGCAATACCTTGTTAATGCATTCTTCTTTGTGAGAGAAGTTTGAGGTGCAAGCCCTTGTAGCATTTTTGTCTGAGACGGAAAAATTTGAGGTGTCAGCCCTTGTAGCATTTTTCTCTGAGACATTAAATTTAAGGTGTCAGCCCTTGTAATGCATTCTTCTCTGTGAGAGAGAAGTTTGAGTTGAAAGCCCTTGTTCCACCCTCTGGGAGTAGCCATCATGGATGTCATGAGAGAGAATCCATGACTTTGCACTTGTGTTTATTCACCCTCTGGGAGTAGCCATGGTGAACATTATGATAAGATGGTGACATCACATTGAGTGATTCCGTGATGAGCACTTGTGTTCATTTGCATTTTCCACTCATGGGAGTAGCCATGGTGGACCCACCCTCTGGGAGTAACCATGGTGGATATCATTACATAACTCATATATCAAGAAGGATTCCTCCCTAGCTAAGAGGGAGTGTTAATGTTATTGTAGGTATGGTCAGATTCCTTCAGGCCGACATAGATAACATAAAGGTTGTGATAATATAATAATTGTGATATAATAATTATATTGATTATGTAATTATTATTATATTGATAATATAATAATTATATTTATTGAGATAATATAGTTATATATTAATTATATAAATTAATATATAATTAACTATAAGAGATAATTATTATAATAACATAATTATGTTATGTAATAATATAATATAATTAATAGGGCCACATGTGAAGAGTGGTGACCCTTGGTAGAGGGGCACGACTGATAAGTATATAGGAAGAGTGAGAGTGAAAACTTCCTCTCTTGGTACCTATTGAAGATACAGACAGAAAAACAACACTTTGAAACCAGCATGCATGGAAAATATAACATCACCTAAGATGAGGGTTTCTTGGGCATGAAACAGGCCTCAAGTTATGATTATTTCAAGAAATCCTGTGTTTAGAAGCTAGTATTGTCCTGTGGGCCATTACTGACAGTCCCTTGGTTGCACACCACTATTTTCCCTTCTGTTAGTGGTGGGTCAGGAAAAGAGCAGAGTGCATCTTGTGTGTTATACATGAAAATTTTGGTTATTTGGAATTTCTTGTTGGCTGGGTTGATGGATTCATCATGGAAGAGGCTTCGGTTGCTCATGTTTATATTGAGAACAATGTCTTTACTGAGGGTGCTTGCGCCAACTATATTTATCCATGGAGAAAGAATATGGTCTGCAGTTGCCTGCAACACAGCTTATGAATATGCCCTTCTAGATAGTAAATTTTGCCTCATGTTTTTATTCAAAATTAGTATTTTTTATGCCTTGCTATTAGAGTGGAAGATTGGTGTTTTAGGCTTTTAGCCAATAATATATAAATATAAAGATTTGGCAATATTTGTAACCTACACCCTTGGTTTTTTTGCATGTTTCTGATTTGCAATGTTTAATAGAAAGAGATCGAGATGCAAAAGTTGTGCTTCCACAATATATATATATATATATATATATATATATATATATATATATTATGCAAGAATAAGGAATTCAAATAGCAATATATTGAAATGCTCACAACCAGAAAATAACTGAAAGTACAATATATCATCAATCTGAGAGACTCCCAGATGGAGAAATAACATTACAATACAAAATCAGACATACCCATTTGCTGATTACAGATTAGTCAGTGAATAGCAGCAAAACCCAACAAACTGGTATACAAAGAACTAGATGCCACCTCCAAGATGGACCTCCAAATGATGAAGATTGAGTATCAAAATGTTGTCAAACCCTAGGTGCCCAAAAAGACTGAAGAAATCTGCCTGCAAATCACTTCAAGAAACCCCAGATGCATCCCAGAAGCCTGTATGGTCAGCCTCAAGATGGTACGACCAGCAAATAAAAAAGATAAATCTCCAACTCTGCTCAAGTTGCCCTCTTTCAAATCTGCTCTGAAGATAATTCTATGCAAACTGCAGATATAAATCAATAATGAAGCCCAGTTTGTTTCTCTGTATGAAGCAACCAGATAATCCTCCAGATTGGATCTCTCACTAATGTGGAAGATGTTGCTTGCAAAGGTTTTTTTTCCTCACAAAGCCACAAGATGAATGAGTTTAATTAGCAAGAGAAATCTCCAAAATATCAATTCCAAGCTCTCAAACTTTACTTTAATATGATCTCCAATTCCCACACCCAACCTTGGTTGCTTTTTAATTTATTTAAAATCCCTTGTCTCTCAAAGTGGGGGCCCAAACCCATAGAGTTCATTTATTTAATTTTTAATGCTTAACCCCCTTTAAATTTAACTTTTGGACGCCATAAAGTCAATATGGAAATAAATGACATAGTTAAATATTTAATTTAACTTAATAATTTATTGTTGTTTAAATTCAAGCTCTAGACTATATCAAATGTCTGGACATCAATATTAACCACATCCACTGACACATCTAATAATAGTAACACTGACAACTGACTTAGTCGATGCCCAAAATTGACTTACTAAAAATAGTATGGGAAAAGTCATCCAAAACCATTTCAAAAATGATCGCTATGCATGTCTCAACTAACTGAGCTCAATAAAATACTTATCACTGTTCGATCAACTGTCATCATGGGTGCCCTAACCCTAACTTGTTAGCCTACAGGAACCCGCTGTATAGGCTAATAGTCCACCAAACTAAAGTTCTTAGGATGGAGGCATTACAATGTTGAAGATAGCCAGCTGTGAGATTATCAAATGAAATAGTGGAGATGTTTAAAACAATTTTTGCAATTTCATTTTTGCAAGTGGACTTTATATACATGTAAAAACCTTTTAAATTTATGCAAGCTGATCACCCCATATTTTGGAACCATGAGATGTAATTTGATTTGATTGTATACACACCTTTTTAATGTTCTATTTTTGAGATATGCATGATTTTTGGAATTCTGAACTTAATTTGTGTTTTTAGGCAATATGTATATATTTATTATCTTTATATGTTTTTGTATGGAGAACTCAGAACGTAGCTAGACTTTTATTTTTTTTTGCTATAGTGTATGGTATCCATACCTGATTCTAATTTGGCAACTTAAGTACTGGAAATAGGAACATTCTGATTATATTTATGCAGTGTATGGTGCCTTTCACAGTTTAAAAACTCGGACTCAGCAAAAACTTGGCAAGACCAAAAAATGCGGATCGGCAAAAGATTGAAAACTTAAAAAATTGCTTGAAATTCATTAGTAACACTTTTTTTTGCAAAATTTAATGACAAGATGTATCCAATGCAAAAAGAAGGGATAGACTATGAGGAAACATTTGCTCCCATAACAAAAATTAAAACCTTTAGATTGATATTTGCATTACCTACCCAAATTGGTTGGAAACTATACCAAATGATGTAAAAAGTGAATTTCTCAATGGAGACCTTAAGGAAGAGGTCTATATGACCCAACCAGAGGGATACATTGCACCTGCTAAAGAAGAAAAGGTATGCAAATTAGTGAAGTTCCTATATGGTCTGGAATAAGCTCCTAGTGCTTGGTATATTAAAATTGATGAACATCTGCTGGTTTCAATAGGCATCAATATGATCCAAATCTCTACCTCAAGGATCAAGGGGGGATATTGTGATCATTAATGTATATGTTGATGACTTAGTTATCACAGACAGTTCAAAAGCATTGGTTGAAACAACTAGAAATGATCTCAAGAAGGCTTTTGATATGACAGATCTTGGGCTACTGCACTATTGTCTAGGCTTAGATGCATGTCAAACAAATCACCATAACTTTGCATCACAAAGAAAATATGCCAAGACACTGCTTGAGAAATTCAGAATGATGGATTCCAAACCCATGTCAACACGTAGGGAATCAGGTTTGGAGTTATTTGTTTCTGATCCATTTTCTCAGGTGAATGCAACTCTCTATTGAAAAAGTGATTAGGTTTATGATTTATCTGAGATACACTAAACCAGATATTAGTTTTGCCGTTAATTATCTTTCACGTTTTATGCAAAAAACAAAGATATGCCACTATAAAGCAGCAAAAAGGTCTTAAGTTTTATACATGGTAGAATGATACATGGTTTGGAATACAAAAAGAATGATCAATTGTTCTTGACAAGATACACAGATGTAGGTTCAGTTGATCATAGGAAATCGACATCAGGATTTGTTTTCTTCCTAGGTTTAGGACATATTTCTTGGGGAAGTAAGAAGCAGGCAACAATTGCTCGTTCCTCAACAGAAGCAGAATATTGTGTAGCAGTCTATGAAGTAGTTTGGCTACGCCACTTATTTGTAGGATTGGAGGTACCACAAAACCAACCTACAGCCTACTTTCGTGACAATCTGAGTGTTCTCAAGCTTGTTCGTTATCTAGTGTTTCATGAATGGAAGAAGCATATTGAAGTTGATTGCCGCTTCATATGAGAACATGTTAAACAAAACAATATTCAGCTTCAATTCTGCTCTACTCAAGAACAACGTGCTGATATCTTCACCAAGCCTCTTGCACATGTGAAGTTTGAATCTTTTCAGGATTCACTTATTAGTACTTTAAAATAATGATGTAATAAGGGGCACTATTGGCATATTCCATCATTATCTCCGTATTGTTTGTTTGTGCTTGTTCTTATTTGGTTTGGGTTTGTTAGTTTTTGGTCGCTTATTTAGGCTACTTGTTGAACTTGTGAATATGCGGTTACTCATTTATTTCATGTAGAAATATATCTCATAATGCAAAGGAAGCTACTCAATTACTCCACAAAATCTGATAGAAATTTGGTCAATGCATTCATTATGGCAAGCATCTCTTTGTCGTGTGTAGAGTACAATATTTCATTTTCTTTCAACTCCCAATTTTTGAAAGCAATAGGATGTCCATTTTGCATTAAGACTGCCCCAATTCCTTCTCTTGATGCATCGCATTCTAGTACAAATGGCTGATTGAAATCTGGTAGGGAAAGAACTAGACAATTACTCATGATCTCCTTCAATTTATCGAACACCTATTGTGCCTCATTCGTCCATTTAAATGCTCCTTTCTTGGTTAGCCTTGTTAAGGAAGCCCCAAGTTTGGAAAACCCTTTAACAAACTTTCTATAATTACTGCACAACCCATAATGTTGATGTTTTGTTTAGCTATGGTGAGGTTCATAAGTGTTGACACAGGAGACCACTACACATTTTGTTTGATCATCCTCCCTAGCTAAGAGGGAGTGTTAATGTTTGTAGCTTCAGTGGTATGATCATTAGAATACATATAATACATGTTGATTAATAATAATATAATATATATGTTATATTATTATTAATCATATGAAATTTAATATTCAATTATTATATTATTCTTAATTAATAATTGATTGATGAAATATTATAAGATTGATTAAATTATAATTAATGGGAAGAGGCATGTCTTTTCTTATAAATAATAATGAATAGACATGTCCCATGAAGGGACATGTCTCTCCTAGCCTCATTCCCAATATAAATGAAAGAGAGATTATTGCATTTGGAAAACACATACAACATAGAGTGCTATTACATTTGCAGCTATCCTAAAACTTAACATGGTATCAGAGCCAGGTTGCAAATGTAAGAATAGTTTGTTGATGGTGAATTTGTGACTGTCTCAGAAAATACAGTCTTAGTAAAGGGACCATATCTCACAAATCCATCGTTGGATTTTTTAGAATTTCAGATATGTTGGTGAAAAACAAATTTTGAATAATCCCGCCGGAGCGATTGGAGAGATTGTATGGGGTTAAAAAGTTATGACGGACTGTGTACTGGTCTATGTGAAATTACTGAAAGTGGCTATCATTAAAGAGATATATTAATTTGTTATGATTGTGGTCGAGCATTAACAAAGAAGAATGTATTTAAGGAAGTGTGTCTTTTTATAGAATTTTTTTTTTAATTATAGAGTTTCACCCAAAGTTGCAAGACTCTCACTCGGCTAAAACTCGCCAAGCCCTGGAAAAAAAATTCGGGAAAAACTCGGCCAGTTTTTGACAAAAACTCGGCAAAAAACTCGGGAACTTAAAAAACAGCGTAATT
>MU227489.1:1728006-1739285 GCA_018584345.1 Thuja plicata
TATGTTTCTATTGATTACATCATGAGGATGATGCTTTTATTTCTTACATCATATGATTGATGTTATCAAGTGTCATATAAGTGTTGATATTGGATTGATTTATCCTCCCTAGCTAAGAGGGAGTGTTAATGTTTGTAGCTTCAGCCGTATGATCATTAGAATACATATAATACATGTTGATTAATAATAATATAAAATATATGTTATTTAATTATTAATCATATGAAATTTAATATTCAATATTAAGTTATTATATTATTCTTAATTAATAATTGATTGATGAAATATTATAAGATTGATTAAATTATAAGGAAGAGGCATGTCTTTTCTTATAAATAATAATGAGTAGACATGTCCCATGAAGGGACATGTCTCTCCTAGCCTCATTCCCAATATAAATGAAAGAGAGATTATTGCATTTGGAAAACACATACAACATAGAGTGCTATTACATTTGCAGCTATCCTAAAACTTAACACATAGAAACCACGTAATTCTGTGAGTATCTTTGGTGGGGACCAATCTAGAATTGTTTTGTTCTTCTCTTGGTGTACTTGAACTCCTTTTGCACTAATGATGTGGGCCAAGTACAGAATTTCAGTTATACCAGACTCACATTTAAATACTTTTGCATATAAGGATTGTGCTTACATGATTTCCAAAACTTCATCCAAGTGCTTTAAATGATCTTCCCATTTCTTACTATATATGAGTATGTCGTAGAAGAACACGAGCAAGAATTTCTGCAGTTGGTTGTTAAATATGTTATTCATACGAGATTGAAATGTGGCTGGTGCATTGGCCAAGCTGAAAGGTGTTGTGACCATAGTTGCACTTGCAATACTTGTGGAGGAGGGGACCATAGTTGCCACAGTTGAAAGGTGTTGTGACCATACCAAGGTTGAGAGCTTTTACCCAAACCCTTAGATGGTCTATTAGGCCATCCATAAATAGAACAACCAACCTTCTCTCAGAAATATTGGTTACCAACACGGAAAGTCTTTGGAAGCCTGCAATATATTTATCAATGTTTCCTCCTTGTCTTAGTTGTGCTAATTCTTTATAATGGAGCTCAAGATCCTTGTTAGACCTCTCTATTAGCTTTTCCTTGAATTCCACATAGGAATTGATTAGTGCATGGCCCATGGTGATCATGCCATGGTGCTACCATTCATGAGTCACCCCATTGAGGTTTAGGGCAGAACACCTGATTGCTTCTTCCTTCGGCATTGGATTGAGTTGGAAGTATGTGTTAGCTTTTTGAACCCAAGCAAATGCTGTGTTCTTTCCCAAACCTTCAAAGTATGGTAAATTAAGCTTACCAATCTTCCTCCTTAGATCAAAGTGATTGTCTCTATTACCCCTCTTGGGCAAGTGCCTCATTCTTAGGTCCGTGTAGTCTTTGAGGGACATATGTATGTTAGACTTATAGCTCATACGGTCCCTCGTGAGCTAGTAATTATTGCAAAGAGGCCCATTTTGGGTGGCATACTTGTGGCGTCACCTTCCATTGGCAAGGACCTATTTCAAATTCATACTTGGTGGCGCCATTTCTTGCTAGCTGACTTGCTTGAATTATGATGTCTTGGTATCATTCTTATATTGGCTTTGAGAGAGCAACATAATCATTGTTCAACTTTATACTCTTTGTCTTCATAATTCCTCGTTGGAATTCCTTGGGAGAATGCAGTTTCAAAGGTGAAATATCCTCCCAAGTCTAGTATCGATTCCAATTTGGTGAAGCCTCTTTAAGACCAAATTGGATTGATAGTTTTGCAACATCATCAGCATTTCTAACTTCTATCTGCATTTCACACCAGCAACCTACATTGGCATTTCAATTTCGATCATAGCTAGAGCAATCTTTCATATCCATGCGATAGTTGACAGCAACATATATTCATATTCACATATATTCATCAGCGATCCTTGAGTCCCTTTGCGATCATAGATGTAGTGACAACGGTATACATTCACCATACCTCTGCGAGCACCGTGGCACATACTCATTCATACTAGCAACAATTCACATACAATTATCGGAGGTAGTTGTTAGATGCAATTGCATACGTCAGTGCTGCAACAGCAATCGAGAATGGAGTCATAATGTCAGCATAAACATTGGGAGGTCGCTACCTATATTGGAGATATATCTAGGAGGAAAGGCTTTGCAATAAATGGAGATACTGGATCGCACGTATCAGATAGTGGCAATAGCGTCATCAATTGACAGAGGTCTCCTAGCACTGGTCACTACTGAAACTCACACCCATATTATAATTTTGGAGCAACCCCATCACCCCTCCATGATTCCCAACGCGGAGCAATCCCTAGTAGACCGAGGTGCAGGGTCGCTTGAGCCCATTTTTTATTGTAATAAACAGCTGTAATACTCTGAATATAATTGAAATCTTAGATTGCTGGTCTACCATTGCATATTTTGCCTGTTTTTGTTCTTGTATATTTGCTTGGGATATTTCAGTGGTATCAGAGCCTTGACCCTGCCAGCCTGTTAGGTTGAGGTTAATGAGTGTGAGAGGAGACAAGATTATATAGTTTATCAGAGGAGAAGGCATCATTACTTGGATAGAATCAGTGATGCGCCTGCAGATTTGATGGTTATCTTGGGAGAGTTGGCGAGAGGACAACAAAAGATTAATGAGTCTTTCAACTGCTTGGCAGAAATAAGGACTGATGGAGCTAATGGAGAAGACAATGGGCATGGCAACATTTCAGTCAAAGGGACCTTACAGCAAGTAAACTCCACTTTGGGGACATTATGAGCAGGCCCATGATTCCTAGTCTTGTTCCTCTTTGACAACAAATGATAACGATGTGACCAACATTAAGAAGCTATTTCAGTATAATGGTCCAACTCAGTAGTATCAAGGAAATCTTCAAGAGATCAACATAAATGATAATAAAGGTTTGTCTTGGAAGTACCTCCTAATAACACCAACAAAGTTTTCTACTTTCATGAGATAGGGGACCATGATAATCAACATTGCTTGGACAAGCATTGCATGATACAAGTCTTGTGATCTTCTAGTTCAAATTATCAAAGGTATTCGGGTAACCTTCAACATCTTAATGATGAACCCAATGGCAACTCTATGATTGAATTTATTCAAAATAAACCACTTTGTGCTAGATAGATAAATAAATTCATTGATTTTGTATGCTCACGGAATGAAATAGTTAAAGATTTGAAGAGAGAGTCCAAGAAGAGCATTCATGGGAGAAGTCATCATTGGGGTCCTTTTTACAAGAGCTTGTGCTCATTCCTACTTCAGAAAATCAGGATGAGTTTGATTTTGATACACCTCACAAGACTTACCTATTTCAACAAACATCTTGGTAAAAATTTAGATAGTACAGTTGGATGAAGCATACTCTACTCTTTGTAGGGATGATAAAGTTTAAATACTAGTAGTGGATCAAATTTGGAGTTTGAAGATTCCTTGCCAATCTTAGACATTTTCTTATAGCACCTAAGGAGTGGGTCTTCAGTAAAAGATGCTAGACTGCCTAATGAAGTTTGACTTCTTTTCACTGTTGTCCTCAATAACTTTGCATAGAAAAATAAAAAAGCAAGGTGTTAAATGAGTTCACATTTGGATTTGTATTTAAAGGTCAAAATTCTATTGAAAGGTGATGTCCACAGTTTGTCCTCTTTGTTAGAAGATAGCTGGTGCGTAATTAGTGATGAAGGGTTTGATTGTTTCTCTCTCCAATTGAAGAGAGTTGTCATGATGAAGTCAAATAAACCCAAATTTCCCAAGGTCTGCCACTAGGCGATGAGGTTTCACCATTTACGTGGTTTACTTCTGGAGATGGATGCTCTTCAAGAACATATTCATTTCGTGGAAGACCAACTGTTTGAAGAAGATAACATACATTAGATCCTGCTTCTTTTGTGCCTACAGATTATGGGTGGAAAAGCTCAATTCTAGAGTATGATAGGGTTGTTTAGAACATATACTTTGATAATGATTCAATGCTTAAAAAATCAGATAATGATGGATTGTTAAATGGATATACAAATGATAAAAAAGAAGAATTGCAAACATAAGATGCACAAGTGAAACCAATGGTGGATCTAGGAAGTCAAGGACTCGAGCATGAGAAGGAATTTTTTTTGTCAATACCTTAATCTTTTTGTGAAGATGATGCTTGGATAAAATCAAGGTTGAATAAGTTGAAGTGATAGGTGATGAAGATCAAATTAGATATGTAAAGATCATTTCGCCTACAAATGTGCTATAGCCACAAAAGCTTACTAGATATCTCAAAATTGAGGTACAATATCTCCATCCACTCGAAAGGTTTTTCAGTAGGGAAGAGGATCATCTAGAAGTTAGAGCTGATGCTTATCAATTAGTTTGTGCTGAATTTCTCACTACATGATCATTCCTACTTGCTTAAACCTGGGATTTTTCATGAAACTTTTGCAAATGTTTTCAAGATATGAGGTCTGACAATTATAACTCTAACTCAGACAAAGTCTTGTATTTAACTTCTTCAGTGAACTATGTTCAATAAATTTGCCTTTATTAAACAACTTGTAGATATAATGCTTTTCACAAAATTTGATGCAATGAGTTCCATATATCTTCCTTTTAAATCTGCATATACTTCTTTTCCAAATCTGCCATAAACCCCTCTTAAAATTCTGAATAAGCTTCTTCTTTATATCTGCATGAACTCTTCTCAAATCTTCATTTATTCTCCACCACAAATTTCTCATAGCATTGTCATCAATAATTTTCCTTCACTATAATCTTTTCTAAATCTGCATTCTTTCTTTCTTTCTAGTCTGCTCAAATTTCCTTCACAATAATCTTCATTTCTAAAACCATCCATAAATCTGCTCATATTTAATCAATTTTATTGGTGTAGAATATTGGTTTCAGATTTAGCCAATTATCAGCATCTGTTTGGTGCTATTCACTTAAATATTTGTTTACGACCAACTACTAGTCTTTGCTTTAATCAGTAGGGATTTGTGCTTAGTTGTGCTTGAAGTGTGTATACTTGTTAATTTGAAAGTCTGGCTGTAAGCCTTGACTGTAGGCAGTCCAATGCTGTATCCTGGGCAAAACCATAGCCATTAGATATTTACATTCAGTGTAAAACTTCCATGAAATCCTGTATACTGTGCATACTTTTAAATTTAGTTCGATCATGGGGAGCATTCCCTCACAATGTGAAGAATGATTTAACCATACATGCTTTCCATTTTGTGCTATCTGGTAATAGACAAATTAATATGCTAACAAATATTAATCAACTTTTTATTTTTTAATGTTTTACTGTGACATGTTGAAACTTGATAATTGTCAATTTTAGTCTTTTTTCTACAGATTCTATTACAATTTCAGATTATTTCATTTTTTTTCATGATTTTGAGGTAAATGATTGCATTAATGTGGATGAAGGCTTTTGCATAGGAGATGGGAGACAATTACACCGCTTGTTTTTAGTCTCTCCCATTTTTATATTGCCATTAGGCATTTTGACATTCTCATCACTCATTTCTCTATTTATAATTTATTCATCACTCGGTACTCTATTTATGATATATCTTAACATAATGGACAATGAACATTGGATTTGGACCATGCTATTGATGAATTTTTAATGTTCCACTATGACATGTTAAAACTCAATAATAGTGAATTTTAGTCTGTTACAGTTTCAAATATTTAAGATTTATTTCCTTTACATTTCCTTTCCAAATGTGGATCTATACCCCCGAGTCCCAAGACACTATTGGTTCCTAGCCATATCTGGCTCTGTTATCATTCTTTTATTTTAGGGGCTTCTAGGTACCCCATCTTTGTTTCTTGGTACATCATCAAATAATGAAGTTTGAGAAACAAAACAAATATAATTCGTGCATCAGTGTGTCCATAGTAAATCTCAAATAGAATATTTTACTATGAGCAACTGAAAGGGTGTCAAAGGATTGAGAAAATTTCTTCTGATTGAACATGAAATGTGCTTACAATATGTGTTGTTGACCTCAAATATCTTTGCCTATTTTGATAAGTTACTGTGTTTTTTAATTCTTATGTCAGCCCCTTCTTTTACTTAACTTTAAACTAACTGGTGTAACTGAGGAAGTCCTTGTATGCATTTGCATTGGTTTTCAGTTTCACTTCTACCATATGCTCCACAGAGTTTCCGGGACGGGGACGTTTTAGGGGACGGGGACGTGTTTCCGGTACGGGTACGGCTCAAAGCCAATTTTTAGGGGACCGCTATTAAAAAAATAGGGGAATTTTTATGTATATAGAAAGAATTCAAATATGTATATCATAACATTGATAAATCATTCACCATAGACATTTTAGAAGCTCAAAACAATGAATACATAGCAAATTAACAAAGTTCAAATACTTTCATTGTTAAAATATGGCGTACATATAGCGAAAATGCCCAAAGGCTCCAAGTTTCATGCATGAAATGACATAAAGAGAAGTCCAACTAAAATACTAAATAGTAAACATAGAAGTTCAACTCCATAATTAGATGTCCATAATAATCAAAATCAGTAATGTATCAGCAAATAATATATGTCAAATATATGACTGTCCTCTAAGAAAGCTTTGTTGCTGCTCCGCTTTCTTCTTCTTTTTAGCAAGAATGAATGAAATGAACAAATGAAAGAGAGTTAGGCTTTTTACGTTTTTAGCATCCATACTAGGGTTTAGTATCTTTTATTTAATATTAGAGTCCACGTGGGGCCCGCCGAAAACCAAACAAATTTTAAAAAAACTCTTTTTTTAAGACTGGCGGCCGTTTTTTTTGGCTGGGAAATAGGGGATGGATTTGGGTACCGGGGACAGCCAAGCCATCCTCTAACCGTCCCCGGTACCCAAATCCATCCCCTATTTAGGAAACTTTGTTTTTTTCAGTTTCCGGAACGTCCCCGATTTGGGAACGAAAAGGGGACTGTTAGGGGAAGTTGAAAATCCGTCCCCGCGTCCTCGTTTCGTACCTGGGACGGGAACGGGGGTACAAGGACAGGGGACGCGTCCCCGTGGAACACAGCTTCTACCATGTGCCTAAGGTTCGTAACTCAATATGATTCACTTTGTATTAGTGCATGTGTTTGCAACCCTCTTATATTCTGCTTACTTCTAAAATTAGCACCTCTAATCCTATTGACACAGCCACAAATGTTTTCCCAACCTTTATTGAGCTTTCAAGTTTAGAAATCATCACCAGAGAAGCCAAATGCACCCTCATGGTTTCTACCGTGTGCTTAAGGTTGCTTCTCTCTCACATGATTGAAGGTGCTTTGGTTGTTGACTAAAGAACTTTTCGTAGTATATAAGGGGAGGAGGGAACAGGGTTGTGTTTGTGGTGTAGTTTATGTTGGATATGTGCTGGATACTTTGCATGCTTTACACCCTGCGATACCCAGTGGTGCCCATGGCTGTGCTCCGGCTAGGGAATATGGGGGCTTATGCGAAAATATTTGGGCTGTTAGAACCAGAAGTGATTTTTCAGCCCATGGTTTATACACAATGTATTTTAACCCTGCTTAGTGGTTTCCTATAGTGATGTGCCTGTAAATATTTTGACATGGATTAAGCTTGGACAAAAGCGGGAAATATCTTATTGTATTGTGAATGATTGAGTTAATACAGTAGGTGACTGCAGTTTTTGTAGGGTTTTTAAAAAAAAAGTTTCTTTCTATTGCACTTAAGATTCCATTAGCATTGCTTCTTTTGCACAGGTTCATATTATTTCTCAAGTTTAGTGAACATTTTTGTTAGAATCATGAACTGCTGAAGCAACCTCAATGTACAAGAATGCAATTGTCAGTATTTTATGATATCTATAGATCATAATCATGGTAATTGAAGATGATTTACTCTAATAGGTAATATACAAAGAAACCCTCGTTTTTCTCAGGCATTGATTACTATGTGTATGGCTGGCATGCAACAACTAACACACTTTTAATTGATAATGCAGGAGAGAGAGGAAGATGGAGGCAGAGGGCGATTCAAGTCACATACCACAGGTCCTGCTCGAATTTCAGACAGAGAGAAAAAAGCACCCTTGAAAACATAGAGCTAGACTTCAGCAACCGTAACACAAGTAGCCCATACTATGATATGCCAACATGACATCAGTTATATGTATGGTTATGTAATTGGTTAGTTCTGTTCTGCTGCTTTATAATGTACCCAATTTCTGTGAAATCTTGTGTTTTGCTACAATCACTTGGAGGAATCATCTACTGTTGTAACTGGTGGAGCAATTTTTCAATCGCTTTGGAGTGCCAGTTGCACTACCTGTGGATTGCAGGTTGCTTTGCTCATTTCCATTTTTTATCCTTTCAAAATGAGTGGATTTGGTTTTCACCTTTCAAATTTCATAGCTTGATTAAGTTAAGAAGTGAATTTGACTCCATTGTCACTATCCACTTCAGGTTTTGGGGATTATACTAGATAGACCATGAGATTATGTATAGGGGAAAAATGTGGAGTAAAACTGCAAACTTTGTATGTAATACTTCATGTACAATTGTCTGACATATTATTGATTATTTTTAAAGCTGTCAGTGTTTCATCAAACTTATGCGTCAAATTTTAGTATTTCACATACAAGGTTGTGATGTACCCCCATCTTTGCATTAATGATATAATAGCAATAAAACACTTAAGTGGTCAAGGAGTGGCAGACCTTGAACACCTCCAGATAATTAGAAGGTAGTTAGTAGATAGTTTGAGTAATAAAGTATTAGGAAAATTGTGAAGTCTTATAAATAAGACGATTTTCCTTAGTCAGGATCCAAGACGACAGATAACACCATCATGGCAACGGTCATCATACCAAGGGAAGATAGTAAGTAACATGCTCATAACATCATAAGGACAAGCCGTCTTTGATACTTCTATTACACCAAGTAAGAAAAGCATCTTCATGAAAGCAAAATTGGATTGAGTTATCAATCAATAAATATTGATCAAAATTATATGAAGAAGATATCAGTGATCAGTATACATCAGTCAGCATATAGATCAAATGGGTTTGATATTGATAATCAGCATGGCTCTATCAATTATCCTTTATAGTCGAATGGCTCAGTCTTCATTGATAGCCAATAAGAATAGACACGTCAAGCATCTGGTTTGCCTTGATCCGGTATCATATTAAGGATCGACCAAGATTAGAGAAGTTCGATATTCAAACATTGAACAATCAGTGAGTCCATGAAGATGATCATGAATATCGACATAATGACAGTAAGTATCCGGTTGCTTTGATCAGACTGGTCATACATGAAGAAGCCAGATATATTAGCGATGATGGTTAGAGACTATCAGTCTTCGAAGATATCAAGTACAATATGATATGCAGATCGGTGATTACTAAACAGATCGACTAAGGCATAACATTGGGAGAAATTGATGAGACTGATATTAATCGTGGAGGACAGTGGCATGGATTAATTATACTGTTAGCGATATCGATTTAAGGGAGAAGATGACTAATCAATAATCATATGATTAGTGATGACCACCGATAATGATGGCAAATTGATTACCACGGAATTTGTTAATAATCATTAAGATAAGTGGCAGCAATTGCACAAGCAATACAATTGATCAATTGTTTTGCCTTAAGATTAATGTTGAGCATTGTTGATGAGAGCGATTAGATATACAATTAATTAGACATTGATTATGATAATAGATTAATTGGAATTCGTTGTTATGAAGAAGGACGATGGCTAGGAGTTGTGTCTCATTGAACATGAAGAGATGCAATATCTTGGATTTGAAAGATATAAGAGGGAGTCTGATCTCACTCCATCAAACATCAATCAGAAACCTTTATCGCTTGTTTGTATCCATTATTGGATCTGCTCATTTGAGCATCAGCCTTTTGGCATATTCTGGTTGCATAGTTTAAAGGTAAGAATCAGAGACAGCACCATTATTGTTGCAAGAACATATATCCAGATCAGAAACAACTCATCGCTATAAGTGATAGCCCCCTTAGTTACACATTCATATCTACATATCAAACATAGCAGCATATTCATAATTGCACAATCATATCGACATATCAGACAGCAAATATTGCTATAAGCAATAATTGGAAAGCGATTGCATGATTTGAAGGATTCAGAAATAGCACTTTATAGCATAATTGCTATCATCAGCTGGAGGTTCATTGCATACATCGATATATCAGGAAGAGGAGATCTCTATATATCTGCATATTGGAATATCATAACTTTGCATAATTCCTAAAGTCATCAGATACAACAGTGATATAATATCCAATTCATATTTGCAGATTATACATACTATCATGATAATCTTAGCATTATCTGTAGACCTAATCACCTTGTATATATCCAACTAACAAATTAGAGATAGCAGTGATATTGTCATCTATATGTTTCAGTTGCATAATCTAAACATTCATAATTGGTATCATAGATCATAATTCATAGTGTTAATTGAGACTTGGAGGACAGAAGTCTCTTGCAATTGATTTTGCAAGTTAATTGTTCCAATTTGATATGTCATCATAAAAGGGGACATTACAAAGGTTGAGTTGTTTCTTGGTGCTGAGTTTACTTATGTGCCAATTTTTTATTGCTTTTATGCTATTGGTTTCTTTTGTATTTCTCTTCCTTTTCTTTAATTAAAATACTTCTTCCTTATTTCTCTGTTTAATGTTTTAATCCCCTTATGATTTCCGATAATGAGACATTTGTTTGTTTGTTTATGTTTTGGCATAGATTTGAAAACACACAACATGAACAAGAAGGAAACTACAATAATATGCAAATTGGAAACTGACTACTGCTGGTAAAATATTATCTCAATAAGAATCAAATACATGACAAGTTATCAACTCATGAATTACTACAACATTATTGAATAATGTTTCATTCAAATGTTTACAAAATCTGCTGCTACAGTGGCATGAATAGTACCTGTGAATAGTGTCGTGAATAGTGTCGCACTATAGTGGCGTGAATAGTGCCGTGCTACAGTAACATGAATAGTGCTGCGCTATAATACTGCTATAATCTGCCTTCAATTGGTTCAATATGTTCTTGAAATCATTCCCTCAAAATGACATAAGCATCGGACAAGTAGAGAGGAAGATGTGAACGAAACACCCAATCTGCCTGTAGCTGAAAATGCACCCAATCTGCCTGTTAATGAAGCTGATAGCAATAGATTCCAAAGGCCAAACCCCACGGGAATGACGTCTAGAATGTCACAAGAGAGGAT
>MU227490.1:0-22427 GCA_018584345.1 Thuja plicata
AGTGTACTATATTTTCTCACTTTTGTTTATTGGCTTGAACTAATTGTGACTTGATCATGTGTCTTGTATTATTATTTTCTCTAACTTTTTTCTTTGGGATTAATTAATGTGTGTGCATTAACTATATGGAATATTTTGGAAAACTAACAAATATTAGCATAACCAAATCTTGTAAAATTTGATATGTAAAGGATACTAACCATTTTAGAAATATAAGGTCTATGATGTTATTGGGATTAGTGAAATTTCTCACAAAGTGAAGAAAATAATGTATGGGACAAAGAAAATAACACAAATGTTGAACCACTCAATATCATTGACTATCCAGATAGAGTCACTTCAGTCATGCCAAATAGTCCTATAGGTTGATATTTGATAAATATTTTCTATAGTTGCAAAATAATTTGATTGTATTTGTTCCCGTGATAGAAGTAAAAGAGGGGTGAAAATTTATTCAAATAGGAAGAACTATAGACAAAAGGCATCAAACAACCCTATCAAGATCAACTAACTGATCTAACCGATGAGATAGGCCCGGAGGTAATTGAGCCATATTTACAATGTTCCAAGAAAACATATAATCAGAAGCCCATTTGGCCAAACAATCAACAACACCATTTCACTCTCTGGGGATATGGGTGAAAGTAACAGAATCCAAAGAAGCACACAAATGAAGAATCTGGTTAACAATCAAGTCCAACTTCTAGCTAACATCCTCAGAATGCGGTTGAGTAAATAGGCGAATCACCACCTGCGAGTCAAATTCACAGATAAGCCTTCGCCATCCAAGGGCACAAGCATGCTCCACAACATACAAGATAACTATGGCCTCCATCAGGTTTTTAGTGTGATGACCTTTATAAATTGAAAATATTAATAGAACATCTCCCCTACTATCTCTGCCCACTCCACCAATACCAATAGGACATGGATTTCCTTTGGAAGACCCATCCGTGTTGATTTTAAGAGTACCTTGTGGAGGAGCACTCCACTTCCCAATTATATTTATCTTTTTCAAAGGGCGCCGACATCTCTTCCTCAAATGCCTACCTTGGGGAGGAGGAAAATTCAGGCGGTTATGTACAATAACATCTCCAAGATCTATAGCTGAGCCGTAGTGTCACATTTTGCAGAAATAGTTTCTCTCAAAGAGTGGAGAATCTTCCACCACAAGTGATGAGGCTCCAAGGACACATCCTGAAAGATTCTTCAATTTCCCTCCAACCAAATATGCCAAATAAGAAAGGAAGGTCCAAGATGCCAGGCAACCTTAAGAAAGGGAGTTTTGACAAGAGCCTTACCCCATAGAGAAAAGAACTCAACTAAAGAAGAGACATGCCAATAGGATTGGTTCCACACATTCTACAAAGAATGCCACATATGTCTAGTGAAGAAGCATTGGAAGAAGAGATGAGAGATATTTTCCTCACTAGAATGACACAAAACACACATTGAAGGTCCCTAAAAATCGTGCTTGCATAAATTATCCTAGGTGAGACACCGGTTGTGAATCACCAGCCACATAAAAAAATTTCTCTTGGGCCAAGAATGTGTATACCAAACTTTTTTCCACCAAGTCACCTCAATTGCACCAAAACTCTGTCAGAGAAGTTCCACATAGCCAGCAGACACAGAATTTCCAAGATAAATCACTACTATTCCAGGCTAAAACATCATGCCCGACCAAAGAAGTACAATCCTGAGCCTATAAGATCTGAGCTAGCTCTCGCTTATCTTCCTCAGAAATCCCTAGAGGCCATTCAGTGTCCCAACTAGTAGAAAGAAAAAATCAGAAAGTGCCTCAAGATGAGGATGAGAGGAAAGGATAGAGGGGTAACCATACCAAGAGTCAAGCCAAAACCAAGCTTGAGATCCAGAGTGACAGATCCAAAGGAGACCATCTTTAACCAACTAAGCTCTAAACTTCTAAGTATTCCAAATCATAGAACCTCTCCCCAACAGAGGAAAGGGGAATATTAAAGACATCAACTCCGGGAAGATACTTATGGGAGAGGATGGGAGCCCAAATATGATGGTGATTAGTACACCAGTGCCAATAAACCTTAGCAGCAAGAAATTTTCCATTAAGAATAGCATACCGTAAACCAAGGCCACCCTCTTTAATTGGTTTACACACAATTTCCCACTTAACAAGGCTCCATTTAGAAGTTGAGAGATTCCCACTCTAGATAAATTGATGGGAAAGAGCATCAAATTCCTGAAGGAAGTACAAAGGAGCAGCCTGAACAAAACACATGTAAATAGGAAGGGCTTGGATAACTAAATTTAAAAGAGCCAAATGAGCCCTAGTAGATAGCCATTGATGAGTCCAGTGGTTAACCTTTTGGTGCAATTTATAAAGAAAATTTTGCCAAGTGGATCTTGGATGCCTACCGACCTTGAGAGGGATACCCAGATAACCAAAGGGAAGCGAGCCAATTGAAAACCACATAATATCAACAATCTCCCTCTGAATAGTTTAAGGTGTATTGAATAAACAAATGGATTACTTATGCTCATTAAATTTCTAACCAGAAGTAGCACGGTACACATCCAATGCTTGCCTAAAAGAAGTAGCTTCCTGAACACGAGCCTGTCCCATAAGAGAAGTGTCATCCACAAACTGAAGATGAGAGAGATGAGTCAGGCCACCACCCCAATGCCACCCATGAATCAAACCTTGAGTAACATGAAGCTTAAGAAAGTGACCCAGACCTTCAGCCAAAATGATAAAAATGTATGGATAAATAGGATCCCCTTGGCAGAGACCTCTAGAGGCACCAAAAGGCTATGAAGGCTCACCATTCATAATAATAGAGAAAGAAAATGAAGTAACACAACTGAAAATATAGCTCAACCATTCATGGAAAAAGCCAAAGGCTAGAAGGGTCTTTTGAAGAAAAGTCCATTTGACTCTGTCATAAGCCTTGGCCATATCCAACTTGATGAATATAGATCTCTCTTTTGAAACTGACATAGAGTGAATAAATTCAGAAGAAACAAAAACCCCATCAATAATCTGCCTACCAGCCACAAAACCCCCTGCTCTTCATAGATCACAATCGAAAGACATATCTTAAGTCTTTCAGCAATCAACTTAGTGATAATTTTATACACCACATTGCAAAGGGAAATGGGGCAAAAGGACTCAAGATTTCTAGCCCCTTCTTTATTGGAAATGAGGGTCAAAAAGGTGGAGTTTAGTGCATGAAGCATCTTCTTATTATGAAGAGATTCCCTAACCACCTCCAAGAGATCCTGATTAATAATATCCCAAAATTCCTGAAAAAATCCCACAGGAAAACCATTAGCCCCAGGAGCCTTGCCAGTATTCATCTCCCAAAAAACTTTCTCAAGCTCTATGATCAAAATTGGATGAATAAGAGAATCATTCATTGCCCTGGTGATAAGAGAAGGAATACATGACAAAATCAAATTCTCCTCTTCATCTGCAGGAAAAGAATCTTCAGAAAAAAGAGAAGAATAAAAATGGCAGGATTCCCTAGTCAGAGAAGCTTGAGAGGGAATATTAAGTCCTTCCAAAGTAACAAGAGAATAAATACACCTCTTATTATGAAGATCCTATACTGAATGATGAAAAAAAGCATTATTTCTATCCTCTTCCTACAACCAATCAATGGGAGCCTTCTCTTTCCAATAAATCTCCTCACGAAGCTCCCATTCTTCCACATCTGGCAAAGCCTGAGATTCTTCCTTGCCAAGAACAATAGTAAGGACAAATTCCCTAATTTGGAGAGTAATCATTGCAAGACGATCGAGATAATTCTTCTTTCTAGACTAGAGGTTGCCAAAACATGAAGTATTCCATCTCTTAAGATGATACTTTACATATTTAAGTTTCTTCTAAAAAAAAAACATAGCAGTGCCATAAGCTGGTCCACCCTCTCTCCACCACTTAGCCACCAAATCATAAAGTGATGAGTCACAAAGCTACATAAGCTGAAATCTGAAAGAATGCCTCTTAAGCGAAGCCACAAGAGAAGAAGACAACTTAATTGGCCAATGATTCAAACCCCTCTAGTCAAGAATTTTAGAACTGGTAACCAAACCACCTCCAACCCAGAAACAAGAAACAAGAAACCTCTCTGGACATTCAGAGATGGCCTCATAACCACTGCATTTATTTTCCCAAGTGAAAATCCCATTTGAATTCTTAACATCAATAACAAAAAGAGAATCCACCTAGGCTTGAAAAAAAAAGAAGCAGGACCAAGCCTAGGCAAACCTCCTCTTTTCTCCTCCAAACTCAAAACATAATTGAAATGCCCACCCAAAATCCAACGAAAATAAGGAGCACAAGAGCGGGCATACCTAATGTGTTCCTACAGTCTAATTTTTCCATGAATATCAATAGGAGCATAGACATTGGTAACAAGAATAGTCTCACCAGAATCCAAAGGAACAACGACCATAGAGATGGAATTATGACTAGAGATCTACCAAAGGGGACAAATCTTGCGAGGGTTCCAAAAAAGAGAAAAACCTCTAGATTTATCCCATGAACCAATACTCTCACACTGACCAGAATACCAAATATGTGGAGCACACTGATGCATGACCTCAACAGAAACCTTCATCTCTTGAACACAAAATATATTAGGACAATGAATTGCAATCAAATCACAAATAGCTTGTTGATGGGAGGTGCTATTAAACCCCCTCACATTCCAAGAGAGAATGATCATTGAGAGGTTTGAGAAAAGTGAGTATCAATAGGTTTAACAAACCCCGATTCCACCAATAGGTCACCTGTAATATTAATCTTATCATGGTCTATCTTTCTTCCCCTTGCAGAGTTATTAGAATGACCTTTCTTAATGGGTTGTTGTTGTACTCCCAGCCGATGAGAAGATCCCTTAGAATGAGAAGTAGATAAAACCTCCCTAGCTAAATCTGTCAAAAAAATATCATTTTCCATGCGATTATCCAAAGTCACCTGTTGTACCCGAGGGACTTGTTGAACAGGATTTGGCTCAAAAACCAGAATAATCGCCATAGCCACTCCAGCAGTAGTAGAAGTGACAACATTCGAAATCCCTTCCTCTAGAGATAATGAATTGAGAACTTAAAATCTGTTGAAACCCCTAGTGCAGTTGACTGCATATCCTTAAAATTCCTCTTCTGACCCCGATTTCCTTTAGCCTTAGATTTAGCTGGCACAAAATTGTCCCTATCTTTAACTGTAGGCTCCTCTCGCATGGGAGCTTTCCCTTTATCCTCACTACTAACAAGGGGAGGAGCCGAGGAAGGGGAATGAGAATAAGGAGCATCCTTACAAATTTTGGGGCACTGCTGCCGAAGAAGGCCATACTCATGACAGAACCGACATTGAAAAGAGATAGATTCATAATCCAATTGTTGAATCCATGATGAAGAACCAATACATATTTCCATCGAATCTGGCAGTGGATTATTGAGATCAATCTCTACACAAATACGAGAAAAGGAAATAACCTTTTTACCTAGAGTTTGGGTAGCAACCGCAGCAGGCTTCCCCAAAAGAGAAGCAACCCTCTGCAAAATATCCTCTCTCCAAAATTCAAGAGGGAGGTGAGGTAGGAGAACCCACACAAGAACTCGAGAAGGCATCTCCTCAGCCAAATTAAAACCCATATGCCATGGATTAATAAACAGCCCAGCTTGATTTTAAAAATAAGGGCCACCTTCAAACACCCTGTTATGATCCACCATATTGGTGAAAACAAACATAAAATAACTATTAGTGACCAACATAATATTCAAATCACCTTCAATATACCACGACCTCTGGATCCAAGCTTCTAGTGTAGACAGACGAATGTGAATACCAAGAAACTTGCAAATGAGAGCATGCCGACTCCAGTAGGAGACATCTTCCGATACCGAATCAGGAGAAATGACTAAAATAGGGCAATCCTGGCTTCAAAAGAAACACCCATTAATTTTCTTCATCTTAGGACCCTCACTCATATAACAAGTCTCACCCTTTTGTGCATGCGATGAGTCTTATCACTACCTAACAACACCAATTATGAGGTCATTGAAATCCCTGCCATTCGGACCCTGAGACACAAAAACCACTAAAGGAAAAGAGAACCCCAAATCTAGCACCCAACATACCCAAAAAACACCACATAAAACATATCTCCTACACAACCCAAATGCAGCCCGCTACCAAACACCTTTTCCACCCCTACACACAGAAAAACACCATGAACAACTAGGACACAAAGACCCTAGCCGTAGCCGGCAGAGAATTGCAACATCTTGAGCATTCTCATCCAAGTTCGCATGATAGGAATAAACTTATGTGCCTGGAATTTTATTCCTATTAGAGAATACCAAAATAATGTTAATCTACTCTACGCAAACCACCAACAACACTAAAAATTAAGAATAAGTTTTAACAAAACATGATAAAAGCATAAAATGACTTCACCAAATTAACTCTTATTGTACAAAAGAGAGGTTTACTTATGTGTGTGCTCATAAAGTATTAACACAATATTTTATTAAAATGGTGGATGAAAATGACTTGGGTTGAGGAAAATTTATAGAAATTAGAAGGAATGAATGTAAGGTGGAGATCAATTTGTATGATCAAAGGCTGAGAATATTTGAGATCTCTGAAGCATGGAGAGGTTGACATGTGGCAAAGGATGCTAACTTAAAAATAATACTAAAATCAAGTCGTAAGATTGTGCACATGGGAATTAGAAGAGGAATAGGATTTGATAGGTACTATCAAGTACCTTAATAATATCTCCAAAAAGGTGAATTTTTTCATGACACATATTTTGGGGCTACAAAGGGGAAATTTAAATGGTCAGGAGGTGGATTTCCCTTTACCCAAAGTAACATAAATGCAATTAAAATTAAGGAGTAAAAGTTTGACCCATGCTTTTTACATGATGAGTGAATCTTGTGGGAGTGTGGGATGACCAAATCCACTCTTAATAATTCGTTATCCCATGTGTGATTATTGAGTAAGGGGAGATTAGGGTTATATGATGGAGAATGGCTAAAAAATAAAGTTAAATTAATATAACTATTTATTTAATTTATTTTGGGAAGTATAGACATTAGGCTAGGTAAATAATTATTTTTGAGGGGTTGGACATTAAGGAAAATGGAAAATTGGTTTTGGAGGAAGAACACGATAGTGAGATTGTTAAGGAAATATTAATTGAGTAATTAGAATGTCATTTAAATAATATGTAAGGGAAAAATAGAGAGAATCTGAATAAATTGATGAAATGTGAATGATCAATTTTAGGTGTTTATAAAACCCATCTATAATTTACGTTTTGTGATCAATTAAGTATATACAATTTTATGTTAATTGTTTTTGGTAAATTGTAGAAATGGAGTCCACTCCCATGTATAAAAGTAGAAATCACAGTCTACATCAAAATTCAAAGAAAGGTAATCTAAACTTCTTAACCAAAGTAGGAAAAAATGGAATGTTTTGATTGAAAGACAGGTGAACAATAGATTTATATATTAATTATGTATGACGATTTTTTAAAAGAAATTTTGGCATCTAAAGTCTCCTTTTTTAGAGTCCATAAGTTGCTTCCAAGGGTGATTGCCAACCTTTAAAAAAATCTCTGTAGGGAGGACAATAGAGAGCTTCACCTCCATACAAATTTGTGGACATGTGGAGCTTTGATAATTGATTGTTTGATTTGAGGTGTGGGTATGTGTAGGATCATGGTGTACCAAACTAGGCCCATAAGTGCAATGAATTTTCAAAAAATTATGGTTAGGCAAGTTGACATGAAAATTTCAACAAGTTATCAATCTTATATTAAAAAAATTTAAGCAGAGAATCTGTAGAGAATTGAATGTAATTTCTAAGCTACTATCCCTTATTGAAAAAAAAATCTATATAGTGAAAATTTCAAATAGCAATGCAACAATACAAAACTTTTAGGAAAAAGATAAGAAGTAGGTATATGTCTGACCATCTTAAGAACAATAAAATGATAATATTTGTTTACAAGATTCTAGATATAAGTAGTAGACTCGTGTCTATATGTGACACATATTTTTCATAATTTTTTTCCAAGTAAATAATTAATTATAATTTTTAGATACAACTTTTCTAGGATAAAAAACTCCCGTGTTTGACCACCTTAACTTAGTCTAAACTTCATAAAATTGATTTTTTTCTTGTACTAGGGAAGCATAGAATATGACACATATTTTGGATTTCAAAAATGCTATATTGATTGAATGTTATAGTTGTTTTTCAATCATTCTATCAATCAAGACTTCAGAGGTAACTCAATTAGGAAAATAAATAATAATTACTTATTGAACAAAAAAGTTGACAAAAATTATATTGATGGAAATCTAAGAATATCCAAAAAATACCCTTTTCGTTTCATCAAATTTTGGTGAAAAAAGGTCATCAGGTACATGGTCGAAGTCTCAAGATCAGAGGAACTTGGAAAAACATGTTTTTGGGGTTGACCATCTAGGTTTGGCATCCCAAAGCCAAAATCCAAAGAAAAACCCGAAGATTATGTAAGAGGTAACATGTATCCAATAGCTATCGAGTATCTGATAGCTATTGCATACCCGATACATATCCAATACCTAATAGCTATTAGATACATGATACGTAGACCAAGCATACACACTAAAGTTTTATATTACACTATATATATAATTATATAAAATAATATTATATTATATGATACTATATATATAATATTATATTATATGATACTATATATAATTTATAACATATGATATATTATTATATAATATTTAATATATATTATATAAACGTAATAATATTATATATATTAAATGATATAAAATTTAATATTTAAACTCTCTCTCTCTCTCTCTCTGATGTAGAGGCTAGTGGTTACTAGGAAATATCCTATCAATTCCCCTTGATCCTCCTTCAATGGATAAATCTCCTGGACCCTACACACATAATAGACCTCTCAACGGTCAACAATGGTTCTTACCACTAGACTCTGGACCTTGTAGACAACTCCCATCACCCATCTTATCAACTTGTTTGATCATGCTTGATCATACCTCCACTCACTTATAACTATCCTCATCAAAAAACATACCCTTTCATAATTTGATCATTTTAACATTGGCTTCAGTTCCAAAACTCCTAACACAACCCAACATTGGTTCACAATCAAATAAGGACTTTCACTCTCCTAAACACTATTTTTATAACAGTGACATACATAATCCCAAATCCCAAAGACAACCACTAATTATATCGTTAATATGGTGTCTCTTTCATTCCCCTCAATGAGACATATCGAAGACAACTTCTGAAGGCCTTCCCATACTCCCCATGCCCACTACATTCATCAAATATGACTTCATGATTTAATTAAACATAAAGTTACCTTCTTGTTGTCCTGTTGGATAGACCTCTACACACAGACTAATAAGTTTTGAACACAAGCATAACTCCTCGATCGCTTCGGTCAGACTCTTTGGAACTTCATTATACAGAACATATCCAAAATTTATGTCAATCCAATGGTTTAATTGGGAGATATTCCCCCCCGCACTGAGACTGTTCTTTCCTAGACAAGTATTCCTTCAACCTGACTGTTAATAGTCACCTTCCTTCAATGGAGTGCGTGCCAAAACTCTACATGAACACCTACACACATGGGGGGATCAATATACATTATTTCCACCATCTTTCCCCCAAGGATGGAGACCTTATTCAACATCAAACTATGATTTTTATATCAAATCACCCTGGAATATCCTAGTTGAGGGTTTATAGTAGTTTTCACAAAAATAATAATAACTTTCACTATACCAAATTATAATTGTTCATTCCAATTACAAATTAAATTAAATTTAATGGGATTTCCAATACATATAATTATGTACCACTACAATGTTAAAACAATTCCAAATAATCCATGTTTACAGACTGTTATATAAAGAAAATCAAGAAAAATTACAAAATTTCAAACTTTTATTGACTCTTCTTCCAAATCTCGACCACCCTCTCATTCCTCCTACCATAAAATGAAAAATAGGTCACTTTTCATCCCAAAAAACTGATCAATTACTTCTTTAAACTACTTTGCAACCAATCCTTTACTCAGTTCTCCCTTAATCCTATGTTGTCAACTTTGACAAGAAGTTGTCAACCTTGACAACTTACATGTAGTTTGGATTTTTACCATTTGTATATTGTTCAATTACATCAAATGGTCCTTCATAGACCTTATAAACTTAGAAAATAAAAAATACCTACTTCTATCCTCAAACCCTTACAAATTTTCCTCAAGGGCACATATGCCTTATATGGCAACATTGAAAACTTAACAATACCTATCACAACTTAATGTATCTAATGACCATGAAATAACATAAATGACCTTTTAAGGTCTTATTACAATGAGAAAGACCTTTTCCTTGGTATTATTGGTGTTTAACCTCCCTTAGGGTCCATTTTCAACCCAAGTGTTCCTCCATGGTTCAGGCTCTGACCTTGGTGCTCCTACACCATACTCCACAACTTGAAAAATTTCCAAGTCCTCTTGAAAATCCTACAAGCACAAACATGTCATAAAAAAAACCTCTTTATCTTCACCTTTGATTTATAAAGATCCACATTAAGGATCCATGACATCCTTGCATGATGCTACTCCAAAATATACTCAAGCATCTTCATAAACTGATTACCTCTCATGGGAAAAAAGTAAACCATACTTTGATTCTCCTTCTTCATCATTTCTTCCTTAGCCTCCGTCCATGAGACTACTGCTGCAATCTTCCCAGTCTTCTTTGTCTTCAAATATGGAGTCTCTCCTCATAGAGACCAATGCACCTGGCATACTATTCCTTTCCTCTAGGCACTCCAAACTGTATTCAACATCCATGAATGTCTCTTTAGCCATGCTACCATGTTTCTCACGTTCAAAGGACATATCATTTCCCCTACCTAAAAATTTTCTTCACATTCAAGCCTCTCAAGACTTGATTCCATGTTGCCTTCATTAGCAACCTCCTTTTCAAACTCTGATTTAGTTTTAGGAAGCTCTTTTGCATAAGGTTCATCCACTTTATCATGTAAAATATGCTGCTCCTCATCCTCTTGTTGTCTCAACGGACAACTTGTATCTACCCTTTCATCTTCATCCTTTTCTTGTTCAAGGAGTGATACAATCCATTGCAACCTTTTCTCACTCCTTTCAAATATCTCCTCTAGGATTATAAGCCTTTCCTCTTCCTTTATTCTTGTTTCTTCTCTTTCCCTCTTTCTCTTTTCTTCTCTTTCTCTTCTCTTTCTTCTATTCTCCAAGTAATCCTTGTAAGCATTATATGCCTCTCTTTCTGACCTTGTCAAATGCATCTTCTCCACTCAACCTAGACCTTTTTCTTGGCTCTGATACCACTTGATGCATAGGCTAGTGGTTACTAGGAAATATCCTATACATTCCCTGTAATCCTCCTTCAATGGATCAATCTCCTAGACCCTACCCACACAATAGACCTATCAATGGTCAACAATGGTTCTTGCCACTAGACTCTACACCTTGTAGACAACTCCCATTACCCTTCTTATCAACTTGTTTCATCATTCTTGATCATACCTCCACTCACTTGTGGTTGTCCTCATAAACAAACATACCCTTTCACAATTTAACCATTTTAACATTGGCTTCAGTTCCAAAACTCCTAACACAAGCCAACATTGGTTCACAATCAAATAAGGACTTTCACTGTCCTAAACACTATTTTTATAATAGTCACATACTCCCAAAGACAACCACTAACTATATCATTACTATGGTGTATCTTTCATTCCCCTGAATGAGACATATCCAAGACAACTTCTAAAGGCCTTCCCACACTCGTCTTTCCCGCTAGATTCATCAAAAATGACTTCATGATTTAATTAAAAATAAAGTTACCTTCTTGTTGTCCTATTGGATAAACCTCTACACAGAGACTAATACGTTTTGAACCCAAACATAGATCCTTGATCACTCCGGTCAGACTGTTTGGAACTTCATTATACACAACATATCCAAAATTTAGGTCAATCCAACGGTTTAATTGGGATATATTCCCCCCCGCACTGAGACTGTTCTTTCCTAGACAATTATTCCTTCAACCTGACTATTAACAGTTACCTTCCTTCAATGGAGTGTGTGCCAAAACTCTACATGAACATCTACTCACATGGGGGGATCAATATAAATTATTTACACCATCTTTGCCCCAAGGATGGAAATCTTACTGAACATCGAAATATGATTTTCATATTAAATCACCCTGGAATATCCTAGTTGAGGGTTTATAGCAGTTTTCAGAAAAATAATAATAACTTTCACTATACTCAATTAAAATTGCTCATTCCAATTCCAAATTAAATTTAATTCAATTGAATTTCCAATACATATAAGGATGTACCACTACAATGTTAAAAAATGCCAAATAATCCATGTTTACAGACTGTTATATAGAGAAAATCAAGAAAAATCACAGAATTTCAAACTTTTATAGAATTTTATTCCAAATCTCAACCACCCTCTCATTACTCCAACCGTAAAATGAAAAATAGGTCAATTTTCATCCCAAAAGACTGATCAACTACTTCTTTAAACTAATTTGCAACCAATCCTTTAATCGGTTGTCTCTTAATCCTATGTTGTAGACTTTGACAACAAGTTGTCAACCTTGACAACTTACATGTAGTTTGGATTTTTACCATTTGTATATTGTTCAGTTACATAAAATGGTCCTTCATAGACCTTATAAAATCATAAAATAAAAAATTCCTACTTCTACCCTTAAACCCTTACAAATTCTCCTCAAGGGCACATATGCCTTATATGGAAACATTGAAAACTTTACGACACCTATCAAAACTTAATGTATCTAATGACCATGAAATAACATAAATGACCTTTTAAGGTCTTATTACAATGAGAAAGACATTTTCCTTGGTGTTATTGGTGTTTAACCTCCCTTAGGGTTCATTTTTGACCCAAGTGTTCCTCCATTTTTCAAGCTCTATCCTTGGTGCTCCTGCACCATACTCCGCAACTTGAAAACTTTCCATGTCCTCTTGGAAATCCTGCAAGCACAAACATGTCAGAAAATAAAAACTCTTTATCTTCACCCTTGGTTTATAAAGATCCACATTAAGGATCCATGACATCCTTGCATGATGCTACTCTAAAATATACTCAAGCATCTTCATAATTTGATTGCCTCTCATGGGAAAAAAGTAAACCATACTCTGATCCTCATTCTTCATCATGTCTTCTTGAGCCTCCCTCCATGAAACTATTGTTGCAATCTTCCAGTCTTCATTGTCTTCAAATAGGCAGTCTCTCCTCATAGAGACCAATGCACCTTGCATACTATTTCTTTCCTCTAGGCACTCCAAACTGTCTTCAGCATCCATGACTGTCTTTTCAACCATGCTACCATGTTGCTCACCTTCAAAGGACATATCATTGCCCCTACCTACAAATTTTCTTCACATTCAAGCCTCTCAAGACTTGATTCCATTCTTCCTTCATTAGCAACCTCCTCTTCAAACTCTGATTCAGTTTTCAAAACCTCTGTTTTGTAAGGTTCATCCACTTTCTCATGTGAAATATGTTGTTCCTCATCCTCTTGTCCTCTCAATGGACATCTTGTATCTACTTTTTCATCTTCATCCTTTTCTTGTTCAAGGAGTGATACAATCCGCTCCAACCTTTTCTTATTCCTTTCAAATATCTCCTCTAGGATTCTAAGCCTTTCCTCTTCTTTTCTTCTTATTTCTTCTCTTTCCCTCTTTCTCTTTTCTTCTCTTACACTTCTCTTTCTTCTATCCTCCAAGTAATCCTTGTAATCATTATATGCCTCTCTTTCTGACCTTGTCAAATGCATCTTTTCCACTCAACCCAGACCTTTAGCTGGGCTCTGATACCACTTGATGTAGAGGCTAGTGATTACTAGGAAATATCCTATACATTCTCCTTGATCCTCGTTCAATGGATCAATCTCCTAGACCCTACCCACACAATAGACCTCTCAATGGTCAACAATGGCTCTTGCCACTAGACTCTACACCTTGTAGACAACTCCCATTACCACTCTTATCAACTTGTATGATCATGCTTGATCATACCTCCACTCACTTGTGGTTGTCCTCATCAACAAACATACCCTTTCCAAATTTGACCATTTTAACATTGACTTCAGTTCCAAAACTCCTAACACAACCCAACATTGATTCACAATCAAATAAGGACTTTCACTATCCTAAACACTATTTTTATAACAGTCGCATACATAATCCAAAATCCAAAAGACAACCACTAATTATATCATTACTATGGTGTATCTTACATTCCCCTCAATAAGACATATCTAAGACAACTTCTGAAGGCCTTCGCACACTCGCCATGCCTACTAGATTCATTAAAAATGACCTCATGATTTAATTAAACATAAAGTTACCTTCTTGTTGTCATACCAGATAAACCCCTACATAGAGACTAATAAGTTTTGAACATGGACACAACTCCTCGATCTCTACGGTCAGACTCTTTGGAAATTCATTATACACAACATATCCAAAATTTAGGTCAATCCAACAGTTTAATTGGGAGATATTCCCCCCGCATTGAGACTGTCCTTTCCTAGACAATTATTCCTTCAACCTGACTATTAACAGTCACCTTCCTTCAATGGAATGCGTGCCAAAGCTCTGCATGACCACCTGCACACATGGGGGAATCAGTATATAATTTTTTTACCATCTTTCCCCCAAGGATGGAGACCTTATTCAACTTCAAACTATGATTTATTCTTATGGGTACTAGGAGGTCATAAGTGGTCCTAAGATGCATAAATGTGTCCTAGGACCCCTTATCACCACTAAGATATGTATTCTTATGGGTTGTAAGGGGTCATAAGGGATTTTGGACCCCTGATGACTCATAATATGTATTATTAGGGGTCTTAATGAGTCATAAGGGGTTATAGAAATCCGTAAGACCTCTTATGACCCCTTAGGATGCCTAAGATGCATTCCTATGGTTGTTAAGGACCCCTTAAGACCCCTTATGACCCCTAAGCTTCTTAGGGGTCTGAAGGGGTCATAAGTGGTCCTAGAACATATTAATGTATCATAGGACCTCTTAGGAACCATAAGATATGTTCTTAGGGACCCTAAGGGGTCATAAGGGGTCCTAGAACCTCTTATGAACCCTAAGATGTATTCTTACATGTCATAAGAGATTTGAGGAGCCCTTAACACCCCTTATGACCCCTAATGACCCCTAAGATGTATTATTAGGTGTCCTTAGGGATCCTATGACACATTAATGTGTCCTAGGACCCCTTAGGACCCCTAAGATGTATTCTTAGATGTCATAAGGGATCTAAGGACCCCTTAACACCCCTTATTACCCCTAATGACCCCTAATGACCCCTAAGATGTATTCTTAAGTGTCCTAAGGGGTCATAAAGGGGTCGTGGGATACACTAATGTATCATAGGACCCCTTAGGACCCATAAGATGTATTATTAGGGATCCTAAGGGGTCATAAGGGGTCTTAGTTTCCATAAGGGGTCTTAAGGGGTCCTAGTATATATTCTTAGGTATCATAAGGGGTCCAAAGACCCCTTAAGACCCCTAGTGACCCCTAAAGAGCCTTAAGATGTATTATTAGGGGTCATAAGGGGTCCTAGGACTCACATTAATGTGTCATAGGACCCCTTAGGACTCATAAAATATATTATTAGGGACCCTAAGGGGTCATAAGGGGTATTAAGGGGTCCTAGTACCCCTTATGAATCCTTAGGACCCCTAATATGTATTCTTAGGTGTCATATGGGGTCTGAGGACCCCTTAACACCCTTTATGCTCACTAACAACCCCTAAGATGTATTCTTAGGGGTCCTAATGGGTCCTAAGACAAATTAATGTGTCAAATGACCCCTTAGGAGCCATACAATGCATTCTTAGGGATCCTAAGGGGTCAAAATGGGTGTTAGGGCCCATAAGGGGTCTTAACAGGTCCAAGGACCCCTTATGAACTCCTAGGACCCCAAAGATGTATTCTTAGGTGTCATAAAAGGGTCTAAGGACTGCTTAAGACCCCTTATGACCCATAACAACCCCTAAGATGTATTCTTAGGGGTCCTAACGGGTCACAAGGGGCCCTAGGACACATTAATATGTCATAGGACCCCTTAGGACCCATAAGATGTATTCTTAGGGGTCCTAAGGGGTCATAAGGGGTCCTAAGACCCCTTATGACCCTTAGGACCCTAAGATGTATTATTAGGTGTCATAAGGGGTCCTAAGACCACTTATGACCCCTAATGACCCCTAAGATGTATTCTTAGGGGTCCTAAGGGGTCATAAAGGGTCTTAAGGAGTCCTAAGACACTTTATGACCCTTAGGACCCCTAATATGTATTATTAAATGTTGTAAGGTGTCATACGGGGTTATAGGACCCCTTATGACCCCTTAGGAACCTTAAGATGTATTCTTAAGGGGTCCTAGAGGGTCATAAGGGGTCCTATAACACATTAATGTGTCATATGACCTCTTAATGTGTCCCTCTCCCTCAACCTCTCCCTCACCCTCCTTCTCTCTCCCACTCTCTCTCTCTCTCATTCTCTAGAAAAGTTTTCATTTATTCCATTTTAGATACGTGATATATAGCATATACCCAATACCTAGACCAATGATACCAAATCCAAATTCTTGGCGATAAGCTATAGGCAAGAAAATTTTCTTACCCATTAGGATTGGGTATATGATAGGTATCATGTATCTGATACGTACCAGATATCCAATATGTTAAACACACAAAAGGGCCAATGGGCCATACTTTTATTCTATCCCTACATCCATTTTGCATCTGACAGTCATGGCATCTGAGACAGTTGCTAAAAAAATAAATCTTTTTTCAAAAATTATCAACTTTTTGTTGTCACAATGGGGAACATCAGTTGTCGAAAAGGTAAACAAAAGAGAAAGATTACAATTGAAGAAATTGAAGCATAAAGAAAAAGAGATAGGAAAAATAATTGAAAGAGGAGACAAGGTATGTTGAATATTAGTGAAGGAGACATTGAATTTGAAAGTAATGAGAATACTTTTGACAATGAGAATGTAGGTATTAAAAATGAAAATGTATAGTTGGACAATGAAAATGTAGAGTTGGAGAATGAAAATGTAGACATTGGGAATGAGAATGTAGAGATTCAAATTGAAAATGTAGAGATGGGGACTATAACTATAGTGGTGGGGAATTAAAATGTTGCACAAGTACCAAATGAACATTACACATCTCCAAAATATATGAGAAATTAAGTCCCTTATGAGGAATAAAAACAAAATTTAAATCCAATATGTTCAAAAATGCCAAAATAGTTACTTGAAATTGATGACAATTTTCTGAGAAATGTTGAAGGAAAGAGATTAGAATGAACCATTGGTTTGTAGGCTTCAAGAATTTTTGATGAATTTTTTAGCAAGAAGACATTGACCGAGAAATGCCAAATTTTTGTGAAAATGTTAAAGATGCAAAAGATGAGACCTATACTAGAAAAATTGAAGATTCATTTAAACGGAAAAATGGAGAAAAATTCAATTATTGTGAGAAATATTTTTAGTGCTCTCAATTCTATTGGGAAGAATAGCAAGGGAAAATATAAGAGAACTTCTTGGAGGTTTATTACAACCTCCTTAGTAATCCATCATTTGAGAAAGGCTCACTTTATGAGACAAACTTGTGTTGACTTGAATATAAATCATAAAAATTTGGATAGAACACTTGCAAGAAGAGAAAGACTTGGCAATCCTCTTCAAAATGATACATGGGGTTATGGTGGGAGGCTTCCACATTATGATAAGAAGATAAAAAATAGTGTGAAGGATGAAATTCAACTATTTTTTCACTCTAATTCAAGAGTGTCACCAAATGTGAAGGATGAATTGAAGTTAAGAACTGGTCATCGAGACTGCACACTGCATCCTCAACATTATTTGGAAGTAAGTCAAAAAATGGTGTTCAAAATTTTTTTTGAGGCACATCCAACATTGAAAATATCACAAAGGCATTTTGAATCCTTTAAGCCATTTTACTATGTACCACTTAAGAATTGAAATACTTGTTGCAAATATCATGTGGAGTTTTCAAGGCACCATGAACTATTATGCCACATTCTTTCTACTTTGAAAACTAATGAAATATTACAGGATTGTGGTGCAAGTCATCTTATGAAATCATGAAGAGACTTGCTAGATCAATTTTATGTCTTAGATATGTTGGTTTTTTCTTCTATAGAAATGATTTCTTAAATGGTGAGTGCTCACAATGCGAGTTGGTTACAAAAGAATGTAGTGTTGTTGATTTTATTTCAGATTTCAAGAAAAAATATTTTTTACAAGTATGCAAGGCATAGTCACAGGTCTCAGTGGTTGGATCAAAAATTTAGGATGTGTAAGGACTCTTTCCCAATTAGCACTATTATATCAGTGGTTGACTTTGTGGAGAACTAGGCATTGCAACCACAAAATTAGTTGCAAGCTCAATATTACAATTCCATTCAGATTGTTGTTTTTGTCCACATAAAAAAAATAAAATTCCTTTGATAGTACAAAACATGACCAAAAGATAATTAGAGAGTAGCATTTTTATATGAGCGATAATAGATCCCACTCTTCTGAGTATATTCAACATTGCTTTGAGATTTTTTTTGAGTTCTTTGGGAAAATGATATTACGATGGATAAACATCTCATTTGGTCAGATAACTACATTGGTCAATTCAAGAATGCTTGTATGTTTTATTGGTTAATTAGAATTCATGCAAAGAGGGGTGTACCTCACATCTGGAGTTTTTTTGAGGCTGGGCATGGGAAAGGGGAGCATGATGGAGCGGGTGCGTGTGTGAAGAGAGCTCTAGTTAAGGAGAAATTGAGGATTTTAGGTGCAAAAATTCATGATGCTCATTATATTGTTGATTGGTCTAGTTAAACATTGTCATGGGGTGGGACTCTTGATTCAGCAATGCACAAATTATTTTGGTTGGTTGACGAGGGAATAATAGGGGATTGATTATATTTTCATACAGCTAGATGTCCTTCAAAGATGCAATCATTTTGAATCTCAGATGCAAAAACTGTTGGCAATTGGTTCATTCTGGAGTGTTCTGGAACACTTGAGGGTTGTAATTTATGGAAACACATCTATTATGGATGGTCCCATAGTTTGAAACACAATTTTCAAGTTAAGGATTACAAAATGACTAAATTCAGGAAGCAGAGTTACATGGTACATGAGTACAATTTTATTCAACAAAGATAGTATATGATGAATAAAGACATGCAAGATTAGGAGAAGATATTTTGGGATATGTGTGACCTTCAGTTAAGATCGCTTATGTTTTGGAGTTGATCATAGTAAGTTATAGTATGATGAAGACATGTGAAGAAAGAGAAACAATGATACAGGGCAGATGAACAATTGCGATGATTGAGGGAGTATAATGTGAATTCCAAATGTGCTATGTTGGATTCAGATTGTGGATTACCTATGTTTTTATAGTGTATGATCGCCAACTGGGTAATTTATTTTTGTATAAGTATTAATTCTATTTTTTGATGTAATTGGAAGTTGACTGGATATGTAACAATGTATATATAAGAAGAGTTGTTTGAGAAGCGATGGATGTGATGGATATGTGATAGATTGGTATAGATATAAAGAGTTGGATGGATGAATTGTGATATGAGAATCAGTCATATGGTAATGCAAAATACAAAAGGAACTACCTAAGAATAGTAGATGCTTATATTATTCATTCTTGATAAATCATTCTAATAGAGTCTCATTTCTGATTGTATGAGCAGTGTGCTCAGTATAACTTTAAAATGGTTTTGTATTCCTCTAACAAGGAAATATACTAATGTAATAATCATCTCCTAACAGGGCCACACCTCCTAACATGGACAATATACATTTATTTCATATTTGTGGGTACCATCCCCACAAAGGTTTTCCCTTGGCCAAAGTTTCCTCGACAACAAATTCCTGGTGTTATGAGTTGTGTGTTTTGTATTTATGTTCTTTTGATTTCAGTAATTATCTAGTTAAGTTGGAATTTACTTGGTTTAAGATTAAAGTGTTGTAATACTGATTCACCCCCCTTTCAGTAGTACTTAATATTAACAATGGGTATTAGATCTTTTAGCCCTTGGAGAGAAAGCCTAACAACTTAAGGGAGATCAAAATGGATTCTGAAAGTTTAGAAGAAAATTTTGAGGAAGCACTTGAAGACCTGGATAAAGCTAAAGGAAAAAATGGTGAATTGAGAAGAGAATAGAGATTCATCAAGAAACCAAAATAATAGCTTGAACTTCTAGAAATCAGAGACAAGATCTTATGGATAAGATAAAAGAGGATTCTGACAATGACACATCAGATCAGATAAAACACCTTGAACAAGAGAAAGTTGCTTTGAATCTTGATCATGAAACTAATTCTCTTCAAATGGATAAAGAAATTCAACAAGAAATATATGCTAGAAACAAAATCAAAGAAACCCTTAAAGGTGATAATATTCAGATGGGACAAATGCAGACTGAACTTGATCACTACATAAACAAATATATGGAATTAGAGAAATGTAATAAAATCATAAAAGGAGAACTTATTGAAGCTAAGAAAAACATTAAAAAAAATCACATGAGCAGTGATATGATTGATGAGAAGAGAGATAGACAAAAACCTAAAGGAGATATGACTGGAGTTGGCTTCAATGAAGCTGAATGTTCAAAGACTCAAGAAGAAAAATCTGAAGCAAAGAATGATGATGAAAAACCTAAACATGAAAAACCTAAAGAACAGATCAGACCTTTCAGAGGTAGATGCTTTGGATGCAACAAAATTGGACATATGAAGAGAGAATGCAGAACTAAAATTCCTTACAAATACTTTGATGGCTATTGCAACAATTGTCATGCATATGGACAGAAGAAAGCATAATGCAGGAAGCCTGATCAATCTAGAATCAAGCAAGATTACGTTAAGGAAGAAGCAGCAACTAAGATCACATGTTACAAATCCAATAAATTTGGGCACATCGCAAGGTATTGTAAGTTGCAAGTTAATCAGAACATACCACCTCCTACATCTACAAATGTAACAATCCAGAACATATAACACAGTTTTGTAGGTAAAATGGAATTGATAACATAAGAGGACCACCACCTATGGTTATAAAGAAGAATATTGGTGATACTGGTAAGAGTCTTGTAGAATACATGGATGAATTCAAGGGTAATTTCAAAAAAATAGAAGATGAAAATAATGGTAATGTATGGAAGGTAAACGAAACAAGTGAGGTATTGGTTTAGGGATAGTCAGTAGATGCTACTCATCCTTTTCTTGATGCTAACATTTCTGCATCAACCTATATTGACAAGCATGACCTTAGGGGGAGCATTGGAAGGAAACATAAAAAATGTATCCAACTCCTGATTGTGAGGAGTAAGCTCTTGCAAGCTTAGTGAGAGTATGTGGAGATGTTGTGGAACACATATCTGAGATCGCATTTCTTTACAGTGTATATCTCATGATTTCCATATTGTTAATTGATTGGATTATGTGTAGAGATGATTTTATTGGGATATGTGTTGGTTCTTTACACAACGAAGTATAAGGTTAATCAAAAGAACTTGTTTAAACATCACTCGAAGAATAAAACCAAAGGAGAATAGAGATTAGAGAAAAAGAAGAAAATAAACAAGTGTGTTGAGCATTTGATCGAAGCATAAATTCACTAAATTGACAGATAAAAGGTATTTAGATAATTTGTGAAGTTTTGGTTATAGATACTCCATTGATTTTTGATGTCACTGAAAGCCCTAGGTATATATTTAAGAAATACCCATTCAAATCAATTGAGGATGATCACAAATGTGCATTTTTGCAAACACCCTACAAAATTCTACATATCAAAGACATTAAGGCTTACATTCATTGTAAGTATGAGTCTTTGAAATATTTTGAGACATATTAAGAGATGAAGGACATGATTGGAGAAAATGGCAAGATGAAAGCCAAGTTCACACACGTTGAAAATTTAATTATCACGCGGATGACTGAAATTTACAAATTTGATGAAGAGGAATGGATTAAAATCATTTTGAGAAGAGTTCACAACCAATTCATTTGGCTTAGAGATCATCCTATGAAGATATGCAGTGATTTGATTTAGAGTATAACATGTTTGGATAATTTTGGAGTCATTCATGTTGTAGAGAAAAACATAAAGAAATAGGTGGAAACCCTAATGCATTCATGATGGGATAAGAGAGAGAGAGAGAGAGAGAGAGAGAGAGAGAGAGAGAGAGAGAGAGAGAGAGAGAGAGAGAGAGAGGA
>MU227490.1:28835-53953 GCA_018584345.1 Thuja plicata
CTGGAGGTCTCATCTCGGTTAGCATAAGGTCCCACAACCTTGAGATGATTCCCATGTTATACTGGATTATCAAGACCAAGAGAGCTTGAGATCAGAGGCGCAAATTCAGTGTATAACAGGAATTTCAATGACTTCATCCAGAGTTACTAGATTCTTATTCTTTCCTTTCTTCTTCCTTGATATTTGTGGGGATGCAGAGGTATGAACTACCATATGTAGTTCATTTGGTCTCTTTGAAGTGGTTGGTGAAGGACTTGTTGAAGATGCTTCTTTTATTTTCTTCTCGGGTGGCACCTATCGGTTTTGTGAAGATGTCTCTCCTTCAACCTTGGGTGTCTCTGTAGATTTTTCTTTTGATTGTTTCTCCTTCTCATCCTTCTTTTCTTCTTCACCTTTCTATGTTTGTGTGTCCCCTTTTTCCTTTTGAGTTTCCTCCTTATTTTGATCAGTACATGTATCTTTCTGATTATCGGTTGCAGCCTTCTTTGCAGTTGTTTTAATAGGATCTCACACAAATCCATCTGAATTCCTTTGGTCACTATCTTGTAAGCTATGCTTACTGCTATTGCAAAAATGTTGTTCAATCTGGGTGATCCCACAATAGTGGGTTACACTTTTTTGGAGGAATAAATTCCTCATGAATCCATGAGGTGGGAGGATTTAGTTGGGTACTTTGGATAGAAAGTACTTGATTGTTTCAATCGAAACATTCATAGTTTCGATCGAAACTACTTTTTTTTGCTTAGTTTCGATCGAAACTAACCTAGTTTCAATTGAAACTAAGTTAGTTTCAATTGAAACTAAGCTAAAAAAGATTTTAGTGGGATTTTGACACATACACATGTTAACCTAAGAAAGTACTTTAGATCAAAACTAATTAGTTTCGATTGAAAGTACTTTCTATCAAAAGTACTTTCTATTGAAACCCCCAAAATTGAGGCTATCTACAAAGGCTAACAGAAATCTATAGTTTTCATGGCTTTGGGGCTCAAGTACGGGGCTCAAATGGAAGAATAGGGACACCTCCTTTTTCATCACACAAGTAATCTGAATGAGCTTTATAATGAATATAGATTTGACAAATTTTGAATTAATTAGGTCTATGTATTTTGACGTGCATCGGATGTAGTTTTTTATCCAATATAAACTTCCAGGTTTGACGTTCAATGCAAAATAGTAGAGAAGAGAATTTTTTTTTGAAAAATAACAATGCCCTCTAGCTTTGACTCTTCTTTTTATCAAAAAAAATAAATTTGAATTTCAATAAATGCAAAACAAGTTATCAGCTATGCAGTCAACATATGTCACAATTACGGTTTACTCTACTTCAAACGTTCATAAAATATGCAATAATCATGATAATGTTTTCAAACCAATTGCATGCCCTCCATATGGTTGTTACAAAACCAAATTTGAAAGAAGCGCATTGATATCTATTTTAGAAAAAAAGTTATGTTGTACGAAGTCATTGTACCTTTTTGAAAATGACATTTTTAGCAACATAGCAGTTTTAGTGGGAGAAAAAAAAAACATTAAAATCAATTCAAAAAATATTTTAAAAAAAATATTTAGAATCTAGACAGAAAATCCTAAAAGACTCTAATTTACTTCATCTTTTGATTTAAAACATTTTAACGACAATATGCATCCGAATGTGAAATTTTTTTCTCAAAATGTAGACTTCAATGTTCATTTAGGTGAAAAAGTGTAACCCACTATTGTGGTATCACCCATCTACTAGCTTGAAAATTTTTATACCCAACTACACATGCACCAAATTTTAGCTCTTTGTCGGTGATTGTGTTCACTTTGAGACCTTTGTTGTCTCCTTCTGCATTGGTGAGTTTTTCAACTTCTTTCATGGATGGATGCTTGTGTTCCCTAGGTTTGTCATTTTTTGGATAACCAGTGACAACGTGAAGAACATCCTTAGTTATTTGCTTGGGTTGGTCTAGCCATATCTTCTTGTCATGTATTCTTCTCAAGACTAACCTTATCCAGTCTGTTTGGAATTCCCTCGGGAAATGTAGGGCATTAGTTAACCCTTTGACTTCCAAGTGTTTGTGCTCTTCCTTTAGTTTCCCTTCAATATCGCAAAGCTTCTTATAAGATTCATACATTTCAAGATCACCTATCTCTGCAATCTTGTAGTGAATATAAAACCTAACATCTTCTATGAGCAAAACCCTAGGTGGGATTTTTGAAAACACACCGCTTTCATCAGGTGTCGATGCAATTTTTGGGTAGATCTTATACTTTGGCTCTACATATGTACTGTTCTTGATCAGCTTAACCACATTCCTCTTATCATTCTTGATTTTAGCAGTTCTTGAGGTGGTTGCCATCATTTTTCAATTTGTTAGGGTATTCAAGAAATTTAGGGCTTTCTTTGAAGATTAACGACAGAGATATTTTGGTGCCTTTGATACTTACTTTAATTCACAATAGTGGTGAAAGATCTATTTGCTGTGTGCTTAGATTTATCTAAGGACACTCTGCTTTCTACTCTTTAATCACTCTGTCTTTCACTCTTCTTTCTCTTCAAATCGTGGGTGCAAAATGAAGTTGTCCCGTCAACTATTTATAGAATTTTTTCCCTAAGTCTTTGTAATAAATGCTCAATAACTGGTTGAGACATGAAGATGGGTTTCATCAGGAAGACTTTACAAAACATCATCTGTGAAGTTGAGTTGCCTAGGACAACTATTAACAATGTTGCTTGTACCGACATATATCGGTATTCTAGAGTGACAACTTTTGACTTTCCTTTCTTACCGACGGGTGTCGGGTTATATTGGCAACTTAGTCACGTTGTGTGTTTGACCTACAATCCCCGATAAGTGTAGAACAACTTATCTACTTTGTTCACCGATGATTTTCTGTATGCATATACCGATGGGGTTGATTTCTCAAAATTGTAACAAGTAACATAATATGCATCTTTATTCATGCAGATTTTGAATATCTATCAATTGTATAATAGAAACAATGCAAAATAGGACTTGTTATAGTGCAGTTCCATACTTACTTGTTCATCTTAAGTGGGGGTGGTGATGTCACCAGATCCATTAGATGGGGTGTCACCATTTGCATTACTTGGCCCAGCTTCATCATTGCTTGAAGCTTTTATCCACATTTTGTCTCTTGCCCTTCGGATATATTCAATGGTGTTTCCATTGGGATATGTGCTTGTCTCTGTCAATCGGTCTTTGCAATCTTTCTTGAGGTGACCAACTTTATGATAGTGCAAGCATGCCATTCCGGGGTTTGACCAGCCTCTAGACCTTTTGGTCAATGCTCTCATGCAGTTTGCAGCAATGTGACCATATCTACCACATGATGTACAGTTTGTCCATGTATTGTAATCCCATGTATATTGATTACCTATTCTCTTTGGTTGATAAGGATTGTTTTGACCTTTAGGCTTCTATGATTGCCTTTTATTTTTCCAGCATTCTTTAGATGTGTTCCCATTCATCTTGCATGTAGGAAAATATTTTTCCATGTAGGTTTCCTTCTTTGGTGGTTCTATCTTATTCTTGCATTCATAAGCCTTATGCCATTTCTTGTTACATTTATAACAGAATCCTATGAATGTAGGTGTAGATTTAGGAATACCTTTCATTTTACCTCGGTATACATTTGATGTGTGCCCTTTCTTTCCACAGTGCTTGCATGTTAGCTTTCTTGGTCTTGGATTTTCATAGACATTCTTTGAGTCTGCTTGATTGGATGATTCTCTATTGTTGGTAAAGCCTATACCATTGTTGTTGTTGACTCTTCGTTGTCCTTCAAGAAAGTCATCCATTCTTTTATTGTTCTCTTTAGCCTTTCTGATAATCTTGTTATGTTGTTGCTGAATTCTAACCTCATGTTTTAGCTTTTCATTTTCTTCTCTTAGTTCACTGATAATTTGTATTCTCTCAATGAGTTCCACATTTACTCTATTTGACTCTTCACTCATAAGAATAATCTGATTTGTGAGATCATGGTGATGCTCAACATGTCTTTGAATTTCTAATTCCTTTTCTTGTAGTTTCTCTGTAATCTTCCTTTTGTCATCAATAGCAAGTGTTCTTTCTGTTTCAGCTTGTCTAACAGAACTCATCACATCAATCATTCTTAACATCTGACTCTCTTGACCGATTTGCAACATCTTTATTTGCTCTGTCAGATGTTGATTGATCTCCTTTAGATTTGTGATGTTCTCTTTTGATGTATGTGATATATTACTTGTATTTGATCCCAACGATTCAAATAAATCTAGAATCTCTTCTTCTTGATAATATTTTTCATTGTTCCGGGTAGCCATACCTTTCATTTCATCCAGTAGCTCTCTCATATACATTCTTGCTTCTTTATACTGTTCATAGAACATCTGTATCTGAAGCTTTTGTTCTCAATGTTCTTATCAAGTTTGTACTTCTCCATTGTATGATCTTTTCTCTTAAGCCTTTAAGATTTCCAAGAAGAGACTTAGCTCTGATACCAATTGTTGGAATTAATGGGAAGTAGTACTGAGAGGGGAGGGGTGAATCAGTACCTCTAAAACTTTTAACACCTTTCAAAATTCATCATTAGTAATTATTATTACTACTTTACCGACCATTACTGTTGTTCTTTCTTATGCATGTATTGTTCATTCATAACCTTTAATAGTTTACAACATTCATAGAAAACATTCATGAAGGTGATAAACACATAACATAGGATATGGTATCATAGAAAACTCTTGTTAGGAAGTAAAAACTGTGGTAGGGATGGCACCCACAAAGCTTCACTATCTGCAGAATGGAAGAGAGCTAGTTAAGGATTACAATTTGATCACTTCTGATGATCTACCCTGTTAGGATTATTACGGTGGAGACCTATTAATATCTACTCTGTTAAGAGGTTTAGGAACATTGATTTAAGTGTGCACTCAGTTATGAGACTTACAATAGGATGGTTAAGCCCACCTCTCTTGAAAGGATTTCATTAGTGTACCACACTTGTTAGAATGAGTACAAATGTTGAACTGACTACATACAATCTACAATTTTTTATTAAAAATCCATTAAAGCTCTCAGAATAACAATACCACCTTAAGTGATTGATGAATAACTTTTCTCTATTCGTCGATAGCCTCTGTTCTGTTCTTGAAATTGATTTGATTATTTTTCTGTCCTTCTGCATGAATTCTTTTTTCTAGTCTCTAGATGCTCTTCATGGCTAATATCTTCATTGAACAACTCCTATTCTCAATAGATTGAGCACCTATTTATACAAGTATTTGACCTATCTTGGAATTACACATTACAATGTTAACTCTTAGATCCAAGGTTTACAACTTGACCTTGATCTTTAGTTTGCATGTTTTAAATAGGTAAAAATAATTAAAACAATAATAAATACATTGATTTCTCCGCACATAATGAATTTAAAATTAAATCAAGAAGCTAAGAATACAACTTTAGTGATTTATTTGACATGGAAAGTCAGATCCACTTTTTGCAGGATGTAACTGACTGTCGGTTCTTGGTCGTCGGGTTGAACTTGAAGTATGTTGGCATTCCTTTGTTTAAACTATTCATCGGGTTCCCTTTGTCTGTTGGGTTCCTCTCTTTTCTATTTCATTGGGTTTCACTATTGTTACTCTTTGGGTTTCCTTTAACCATTTTTTCATTGGATAACACTTAACAGTGTTTATCTGGTAACCTTAGCATTGGGTGGTGTTGTGCCCTATCTGTCAGTGTGGAGTAAACCCATGGTTTAGATCATGTTTTTCCTTAAGTATACTAATGAAAAAATATAATTCCTTCATCTAGAATTTTTTATTATAGATCCATTAAAGATTACATGTATAATGTATCACCTAATGTGATTGATTAATACCTCTATTGCTTGGTAGCCTTGGTTCTTGGTTCTTGATAACCAAATTCATCTTTTGTTGCTCTGCTTCTTGAAAATCTTAGTCTCATCCGTAGATGTTCTCCTTGGTTACTTTCATCCTCTCATCCTTCTTTAATGAATTATTACACACCTATTTATACAATAGGTTTGACCTTTTAAGTTTCACACATTACAAACTTAACTCTATGATCAAAGGTTTACAACTTGACCTTGATCTCCTATTTTGCATGTTTTTAATCAATTAGACTGATTAAAATAATTACAATTATGTTTCTTGTCCCTTAAGAAATGGTTTTAAAAAAAATAAAAAATGCTAAATATAAAACACAAGTGTTTTATCTGACATGGAAGTCAGATCCAAATTTCTTAGGATATAACTAAGTTTTAGTGTCTGATGCTCAGTTTTAACTGAAAGTCTATCAGTCGGGTTCCCTTGCTCTGTCGATTTCCTCTCTTGTCTTCTTTTTTAGTTCACACTGTGATGTCAGGTTTCTCTATCAGTTTCCTTGGTCAGCAATTTCGGTTTGCACTTTTGTTTTACACTATCGGTGATCCTTCTCTATCGGGTTTGTCTTGAACATATCACTTTCAGTTTGAACTGTAATCTATCTTTTTGGTGTAGTGTAGCCAACGGTTCAAAAATTGTTTTCCCTTTGCATAATAATGGCAAAATATATGTCATTAATCTCCCCCTTTGACATTAGTATCAAAAACTGATATGTGCAAAATACTAAAAATTTTATAGTATGTACACCATGTTTATTACTTAGTCATTTCATGACTCCCCCTATGCATATTTTGGTATAGTATAGTATATGTGTATGTACACTTGTCTTTATACTATTTCTTCCTTTTCACCTTGTCTTTTCCCTTTGTGCTATATGTGCTTGTACATATCATTCCCTGTACTATAATATTTTCCCCTTTTTGCTATGTGTACTATACATATCATTCCCCCTTTTTTGATAATAAGGATAAAGGTGTATACATATAACTTATCAAAAATGTGAGAGTGAGAGGTATTCATATCCTCCATCATCTTCTCCCATTTCTCCTTTAGATGATTAAGAACCATATGCTCTAGTGTAATCCTGACATGCATTTCATAGATGTTGTTTGCTACAAACATCTCGGGGGTGGCAATTAGCCATCTTGCCAAACTTATGTGCTATTGTAGAAGTTGGAGGTTTAGTAATAGTTGAGCCTCTAGATCGGTAACCTCTTCTATGAATAGTGATTCTATTTCCCAAAGTTCTTACCTTAACCTTTTTATCTCTATTATCTTCTCATAATGAAATTTAATTGCATTGTCATCTTTTGTTAGACCTTGTGCACTAGAATTTAGATCTGAATCTAACTTTTCTATCTTTTCACTATTGGTTTTAGTGACTTTATCCAATGTGCACGATTTTTTTATTAAGGAAATAACTTCAATAATGATTAGATTCAATTCATCTACTAGTTTTGAAAGCTTTACCTTTTTCTCTACCACTTCTTGGCTGATCTCTTCTGTCATTTTATATTGGAATTTTTTATATTCTCATTCCTCAATTGCCTTTTCTGTATCCACATTCTATGTTTTTATGGCGTTGGTGAGAATGAAAATTTGATCTAGGCTAGGTTCATTGTGATCAACATCAATGTTAGGAACTATCTGGTTTAAGATATCCCTTGTGGTTTCCAGTATTAAGGAGTCTCGGTGCTCCTCAATATTTTCTTGCAAAGATTTCCTTTGAAAAATTTCTCCATATTCTTGGAGTGATTCAAAATCTAAAGTAGCTGGATCACACTTTGGTATTTCTACGATCTCATCAAGTGTGACCTCCAATCTATTCTTCTTTGTTTTGTTCTTTTTCTTTTTGGATGCACCTGTATGAAGAACCATAGCCAGCTTCTCTGCTTGGTCTGATGTGCTAGATGAGGTTATCGGTGGAGTAGCACCTTTTTTTTTGTGCTTCAGTCTCTACCTTCTGGTTGTGAGTGGAAATATCCACAACAAAATTTACATTACCTGTAGCATCTCCTTCGGTGTCCTTAGGAGTGGCATCTTTGGTTATGTCTCCTTCACTAGTATCCTTCTGCACTTCATCTGTATTTTTCATTTGTGCATCTTTTTCTATTTGATCTCCATCTCTCTATGTGAGATCTTACCCAGTTACATTTTGATCCCCTCCAATGACATTCTGGTCATTGGTTGCGTCTTTCTTTTTTCCTTCCCTTGCATCCTCAGGTATGCTTGTATCAGGCTCATGGGTCTTCTCCTTCTATGATATTATATTGATTTCTTGAATCAATAATGACATTTGGCCCGATATGTTTACCTGTGCAACATCAATAGATGTATCTTGATCCTTGGGCTGATCAGATGTAATAGTAATATATTCATCTCCCTTTAACTTATCTACAAAATCTTTTGTAATATCAATGATATTATTATCCCACCAAGTTTCATCAATAATATCCATATCCTTGTTGGCTTCTTTTTCCAATTCTACTCTTTTGACATCCTCTATATCATTTATAATGATATCCTTGGGGGTCTATGTATCCTAATCATCTTTATTCTGTGGCTTGTTAGTGAGACATATCTAAGGCTCAGGACTTGTATCCTTTTTAGGTATATCAAGTATCTTTCTCCATTCATACTCACTCTTCCTATCTAGCTCAATTAGATGTCCTTGAAGCACTTGGTAAGCCCTTATCTTTGGTGAGAACCTTTTGGAATGTTTCTTCATCATTTATTTAATCTCTTCCATCTTAGATTCTGGTGGCATGACTGAAACTAGGGCTCTCTTCCATTTTTGTTTTTCTTCTTTTAGAGCATTTGACCACCTAGCCAACAATATATTAATAAGTTCTTTAGGCATTCTATCTTCAAACTGTATTGGAACATATTTGAAATTGATCATTGCTATAATGATTGCTTCTTCTAACTTATTTTGGTCATCGGTGTCCAAAGTTAGCCATTTTCTAATCTTAGGGTCATTTACTATCCCCCTATTGATGATGGATTCACATACCTAATCAATTATTTTAGGAAGTGTGTCTTTGATAGATTGTACAGATTCATTCTTTTTGGTGTCCTCTATGTCTTCCTTAATTGTGATGAACTTTCTTCTTTTTTTTGGGCCCTATTTCCCTGTTTGAGGATTTCTTTTATAGGTCCTCACTTGACCTTTCTTGATCAGTGAAGGACTTGCGTCCTTTACTGTCTGACTCCTAGTTCTAGATGCAGCAGTAGTCCTAGGTTTCTTGGCTAGTGGTGGAAGTGGTGTATCGGACTCTGTGGATTCTAAGTCACTCACCTTCTCAGCTTCACCGATGGGTGACTAACCTTTAGTTTCTTCTGTCTGTTCTATTTCCTCTTTAGTTACCGACAATTTTTTTGTAAAGTATTAACCATTTTATCTTTCTTTCTATCAATATTCTTCACAACTAAGCCTGCTTTTATTCTTTCCTTTGCTTCTTCAAAATTTCCAAACTTTGGTTTTGATTTGTCCAATGGTTCATTGATCAATTCTTCAATGGCATTGGTTGCTTGATCTATGTTAACCTCGTAGTCAAGTGGTGCTAACCAAGCTATCCTCGGTATAGATGGTTTGATTAGGGTGGTATTGGTGTCCACCAAGAAACAAATTTCAGTCTTTTATTTCTCTACCATTTGTTCTGGTATCCTCATTCTCATTTGCATTCTCTCTTTGAATCCAGAGAAATGCTCATCCATAAATGACTCAAAATTGTCTTGAAGAGACTTGATGAATTCACTTATTTGAATAGTCACTAGTCTAGTAGTGTCGCATTTCACATTACCGATAGATGGGAAGGTTTCTTTGAAATAGAAAAATATACACATTATAAGTGATCCAAACTTACATGAGTGTGTATTTGTAGACCTGATTGTGCTCATGTTCTCATCTAATTATCTTAGGAGTAGTTCTGAGAGATCTAACTGCAGTCCCTTCTTGAAAAATTTATGTGTTGTATCCACTCCTCCTGATGCAATTTTGTTCAACCTGCTAGCCTGAAAGAACTTGTATCCTAAGACACATGCTCCAAATTTCATTTCATTATCATTGATGGTGGATACCTTTAATTCTCTTCCATCCCATGCAACTCCTGTGTTCTTCTCAATATCATCTCAAGGAGGGTGCTTAAGTGCCTTGGGTTTCTTAGTTATGGGGTAACCAATAAAAACATGTATAACGTCCATGGTTATCAGTTTAGGCTCATCTAGCCACATCTTTCAGTCATGAAGTCTACTCAATACTAACCAAATCCATTCTCTTTTGAACTCCTTCAGGAACCATAGGGAATTTGTGATCCATTTTACCTCAATATTCCTATGCTATTCCTTAATAGTCCCATCATCATTGAAAAGATTCGTGTAATCTTTCTCAACTTCCAGGTCTCCTATTTCTGCAATCTTGCAATGTATGTAAGCTCGCACATCTTCAACAAGAAAAACCCTAGCTGGTATACTAGAGAATGCACCAACATTGTCGGGTTGTGAAGCAACCTCGGGACATATCTTGTAATGAGGTTCTTCACATGTGGAATTATTGATTAGATTAACCTTATTTTTCTTATCATTCTTGATCTTGGAGGTTCTTGAAGTTGATGCCATCATTTTAGAATTTAGGGCTTTCTGATAAATGTGAACTAAGTTTTCAGTGAGTCCTGGTACTTACTTTAACCTCTGTATCTATTAGGAATCTATTTGGAGTGCAGGGAGTCAAGTTGTAGGTGCTCTACAATTGGGTCGCTTTATGCTCAAATTTTTCTCTGTCTCTTCACTCTAGTTGCTTGGTAAATAATGAAACCCTTTCATTGTCTATTTATAGACTTTTCCCTAAGTTGAGTCATTAATGCTCAACCATGTCTTGGTGTGTGAAGATGGAGTCATCAGGTGATACACAAATATAATTCTTGGTGAGAATGCAATGTTTCGGGGCAGTTGTCAACTTGTTACATTCACCGACCGATTTTAGTGTATGATGAAGAAAAAATTGTCAACTCACATGATTACTGACGGATCTTAGTTTACACTAGCAACTTAGCTTTATACATTAACTGATGATTCTTGGTAAGTATTGACAACTTAGCTCTTGTATGTACACCAATGCATTTTGGTATGTATTGACTAATGAAATTGTTTTCACAGATTCATAACAAGTAATACCATAGTTCATATTTAATCATGTTGATTTGGTATTTTAACTATGTATAATGGAACTAATGCAAAATATAGCATGGTGTAATGTAGTTCCATACTTGTTCTTCTTAAGTGGGGTTGGTGATGTCACCAGAGCCATTGGATAGGGTGTCACCAATTGTATTGCTCGGTCCAGCTTCATTAGTATTTGTGGCTTGTCTCCACATTTTGTTTCTCATCCTTTTGATATCTTCAATGGTATTTCCATTGGGAAATGTGCTTGTCTCTGTCATTCGGTCTCTGCAATCCTTTCTTAGATGACTGACCCTATGACAGTGTAAGAATTCCATTCCTAGGTTAGTCCAGGTTCTAGAATTTCTTGTCCATTTCCTCATACAGTTTACAACTATGTGACCAAATCTTCCACATGTTGTGTAGTTTGCCCATGTGTTGTAATCCCAAACATATGAGTTACCGACTCTTTTCGGTTGATAAGCATTTTCTTGATCTTTTGGCTTCCATGCTTGATTTTTCTTCTTCCTGCATTCAATAGATGTGTGCCCATGCATTTTGCAAGTAGGATGATATTTTCCCATGTAGGTTTGCTTCTTTTGTTGTTTCACCTCAGATTTACATTCATAAGCTTTATGTCCTTTCTTGTTACATTTATAACAAATTCCTATGAATGAAGGTGTGGTTTTAAGAATATCTTTCATTTTTCTCCCGCATACATTTGATGTGTGGCATGGCCTTCCACAGTGATTGCATGAAAGCTTCTTTGGTCTTGGATTTGTGTACACATTCTTTAGATCATCTTGGAATGGTGATTCTCCATTCATGGCATACCCTAGTCTTGTATTGTTGTTGACTCTTCTTTGTCCTTCCAGAAAAACATCCATCCTTTTTCTACTTTCTTCATCTCTCTTCATCTTATCATTGTGTTTTTTCTAAATTCTTACTTCATGCTTCAGTTTTTCATTTTATTCTCTTAGCTCACCAATAGCTTCTATTATTTCAATGAGTTCTACATTCATTCAGTTTTCCTCTTGACTCATAATAATAATCTAATTTGTGATCTGATGATGATGTTTAGTAAGTCTTTGTATTTCTGTTTCTTTCTCTTGTATCTTGTCAATGATCTTTCTCCCATCATCAATAGCTAGTGTTATTTCTTTCTCTGCTTGTCTAGCATTGTTCATGACATCAATCATTCTTACCATCTGCTTCTCTTGACTAATTTGCAATATCTTTACTTACTTTTTCAGATGTTGATTGCTTTCATTTAGACTTGTGATGCTTCCTTCAGATGCGTCTGATGCTTTGGTAGATGTAGATCTTGATGACTCAAATAAATTTGGTATCTCTTCCTCATGATAGTCTTTTTCATTGCTCCAATTTTCCATAACTTTTATTTCATCCACTAGCTCTCTCATCTTGATTCTTTCTGATTTGTACTGCTCATAGAATATCTATATCTCTTTCTTCTAATTCTCTATATTATTGTCAAGCGTGTACTTCTCCATTGTATGATATTTTCCCTTAAGTATTTAAACTTTTTCAAATAAGAGATCTAGCTTTGATACCAATTGTTGGAAATAATGGGAAGTATGTACTGAGAGGGGAGGGGTGAATCATTACCTCTAAAACTTTTATCTCTTTTATTCTTTAACCTTATTGTAATCAATTATTTTATGAACCATTTGTTCTATACTATCTTTGTGTAAGTTATATCAATTCATAAACTTATTAAGCATGTAAACATTCATGAAATGTATAGACACATGACACAATATATGGTAACATAGAAAACCCCTATTAGAAGGTAAAAACTACGGTGTGGATGCCACCCACAAAACTTCACTATCTATAGATTGGAAGGGACCGGTTAAGGCTTACAATTTGATCACTTATGATGATCTGCCCTGTTAGGAGTATTATGTGGAGACTGGTTAAGGTCTACTCTGTTAAGAGCTTTAGCAACACTATTTAGCGTGCACTTGGTTAAGAGATTTACAATAGGATTGTTAAATCCACCTTTCTTGAAAGGATTTCTTCTATTTTCTACACTTGTTAGAATATAGAAAAAAATACTCATTGAACTGAGTGTATGCAATCTACAATTTCTGATTATAGATCCATTAAAGATTACATGTATAATGTATCACCTAATGTGATTTATTAATACCTCTGTTGCTTGGTAGCCTTGGTTCTTGGTTCTTGATAACCAAATTCATCTTTTGCTACTATGCTTCTTGAAACTCTCAGTCTGATGCATAGATGTGCTCCTTGGCTACTTTCATCCTCTCATCCTTCTTTAAAAAATGATTACACACCTATTTATACAATAGATTGACCTTTTTAGTTTCACGTATTGCAAACTTAACTCTATGATTAAAGGTTTATAACTTGACCTTGATCTCCTAGTTTGCATGTTTTTAATCAGTTAGACTGATTTAAAAAAATACAATTATGTTTCTTTTCCCTTAAGAAATGGTTTTAAAACAAATCAAAATGCTAAATATAAAACACAAGTGTTTTATCTGATGTGGAAGTCAGATCCACATTTCTTAGGATATAACTAACTTTCGGTGTCTAATGCTAGGTTTGAACTAAAAGTCTATCGGTCGGGTTCCCTTGCTCTATTGCGTTCCTCTCTTGTCTTCTTTATCAGTTTTCATGGTGGTGTCGGGTTCCTCTGTTGGTTTCCTTTGTCATAAATTTTGGTTTACACTATCAGTGATCCTTCTCTGTTGGGTTTGTCTTGAACTTATCACTTTCGGTTTGAGCTGTAATCTGTCTTTCAATGTAGTGTAACTGATGGTTCAAACAATGTTTTCCCTTTGCATACTAATAGAAAAATATATGTCATAAAATAGTTGATCAAGGAAAACTTAATACCTATTCCAGATTCTATGTAAGTAATGATGCATTTGATCAGACTTTGATTGAAGACATGATAATAAATCACTTACTTTCTTTTAAGAATAAATTTTTAGAAGTTGAAGGTCATATACCTAAGGAACTCTATGAGAAATTAGAGCTAAAGAAACAACTAGCACATATAGAAGAAGAAGAAATCAATTATAAGCAATTGAAGACATGTTACCTATTGTTTCTATTAAGGAGATGGTTAAAATCTTGAATGCTTTAAAACCTTTGCTGAGAACTAAGTCAAAATTGGTAAAGACAATGGGGAGAAAGTATAATGAAGTGATTGAGGAAACACAAAAGGATGTGGATAAGGTTATGATGGGTACTGAACCTGAGAATTCCCCATGACCAAAGGAAACTAAGCCTAGAAATATTGATAAAGATGAGTCATCAAGGATGGTAGAAATAATTCTTGACAAATCAATGGGTGAAGACACTAGTCAATTTATGAGTATTGTGAAGCAACCAAATTTATTTGTTTTTAGTGTAGCTGTGTCTTTGGACACCTCACATGATTTTATTGATCCTTTGAGAAGGATACCAAAATTGAAGGAAACATTGTTCTAGAAATGGAAGAGGAAGAAGGGAAGAAACTAAGCAATATTAAAGTAGCGAAGGAAACAATGAATAAAGTTGAAGAGAAATAATAAATTCATGCATATGTTTCTTCATCTTTATTGTTGGCAAGTGGAGATAAGACTCTAAGCACTGATGTTGAGAATATGGATGTAGATGAGCTGATGAAGTTATCCTATGTTGCATTTGCTAAAGTGAAAGAGATATCTAAATAGAAAGGTGGGAAGAAGACAAGGGTAATGGAAAGAGAAGTTGATACTGTCAATAAACTCCTACCTATACCTTTTTCTTTCCAATCAAATGAAAGTGCAAAGAACATAAAAAGGGTATTGGATGACTTTGACAGTCACTATGAGTCCTTGGAGAAGATCATTGAAGAGAAAGCAGAGAAGAAGTACCTAGTGAAAAAGTTGGAAGAAATTTGCAAGTCTAACTCATGGGACTTGTGTGTATTGAGAAAAACTATTTTTGAGGCAAGGAGTGGTGTATCACATGTAAGAAAGTTATACAATTACTATATAAATCCTGTTAGACATCTCAAAAATGTTGATGAGATAATAACAAATGACAGACTAACACTGGACAAGATGATGGACACTTGTGATACCTCTTCATACTCTATATTGGAGTTAGACAGAGAAGTGTCTAGGATATTGGACAAACTAAGAGTTTTGGGTACAAAGAAAGAAAGAGTTATGGAAATATTTGGTATGCTGAAGAGTTTAATCACTCCTTAGTTATCAATTCTCGAGACCCATCTTTCTAACACGGAGAAGAACCCTCATTGAACATATGCCTTCAGAGATAAAGGCATTAGAGAAATCTTCATTTGCACTGAATGGGATGATTCATGTGAGTCAGATACTAGTGAATACTTAGTTAGAGGAAGTGAAGGTCTTGGAGAGCTCCTTCCAGGATAAGCTAAAGATGGTATATTTTTTGGTAAGAAGTGGCACAATTTTTTTATACAGTAGAGAAGATATATGTAAAGGAGATAAAGAGTGTTGTGTACATATTTTTTTGGTATTGACACTTAGTCATTTTTCACTAAGTGTTGCCATCAATGCCAAAGGGAGAGATTGTTGGAAAGTGGTTCATTGAGAAGTGTTGTGGAACACTTGAGGGTTGTGATTTATGGAAACACATCTACTATGGATGATAGCATGGTGTGAAACACAGTTTTGGAGTTAAGGATTACAAAATGACTAAGTTTAGAAAGCAAATTTATAGGATACAGGAGTACAATTTTGTTCAGTGAAGATAGTATATGATGAATAAAGAAATGTGAGCTTAGGAGGAGCTATTTTGGGATGTGTGTGACCTTTAGTTAAGATCTCTTATGTTTCAGAGTTGATCACAGTAAGTTACAGTATGATGAAGACATTCAAACACAAAGAAACAATGATACATGACAGATGAACATTTGTGATGATTGAGGGAGTATAAATTGAAGTCCAAATGTGCTATGTTGGATTCAAATTGTGGATTACCTATTTTTAGATAGTGTATGATCACCAACTTGGTAATTTATTTTTGTATAAGTATTAATTCTATTTTGTGATGTAATTGGAAGCCGAATAGATATGCAACAATGTATATATATGAAGAGCTTGTTGAGAAGTGATGAATGTGATGGATATGTGATAGATTGGTATGGATGCAAAGAATTGGATGGATGGGTTGTGATATCAGAATCAGTCATATGGTAATGCGTGTAACTACCCTAATTTGGTCTAGTCTAACTAGAGACCCTATTTTCCCTAAGTGTGATCATACCCCTAATTATGTCAAGAAAACTATTCAAATATTGACATAATTCATTATAATAAATTTAATCTCCTAAAATCAAAGTGATTTCATCACTAACTCACATTAATTACCTTGGCTTATTTAAATCAACTCAAAACAATTAAATACTTGGCTAAAGTAATTAATTAAAAGGAATTAAATAAATCCTCTAAAATTACAACTCATCACTTGTACATGGAAAGTCAATCCAAAAGCCAATGAGAGTTCACTCAGATGGATCACCAAAGATTCAATCTCCACCTCTCTTCACAAATCAATCTCAACCACTCATCTCTCAAATTCTAGGATCAAATTTTGAGCTCAATTGGCTAGAATTCTTAGAATTTCAATTATACTCTTATGCTTCTCTAATTTCTAGAAATCTAAATGCATTCTTAGTTCATGATTTCACATAGATAATTGCATAATATTCTTTGGTGCACTAAAATGAAATTCGCATAGAAATTTAGCTTTATTTCTTATTGAATCTTCCATTCTAAGCTTGTCTATGTCACTAATTTATGCATAATCTAAGGGAAATTATAGCATTTATCACACTCTTCTTAGATAGGAAGCAATATGTTAGTTTTGGTGGTTTCCATATTAATTTCCTTCAATTTTTCAAGTTTTAACAATTAATATAATGACATATTAAAGTGTTGAGTTGCAGCTTGCAAGTACAATATTTACACACATTTTTGGCGCCCACCATGGGGCTAAGCCCCAAATTTATCAACAATTTTGATCCATTTCCACTCATTTGTTTCTCTCTATTTTCTAGTGCAGAGTCACATTTAGTGACAAAAGATCACCTTTAGTAACAAAATATGGCATCTTGGAAGAAGGCTTGTATCCTAGATTTCCTGTGTCGCATCCTATAGATGTTGAATTGCATCCATTAAAAGCTCACATCCTGTAACTCCTCAATCACCTTTTGTTGCAAAGGCTCATATTTGGGATCCTTAATTCCAACTGGTAAATATTGAATCGAATTTGGGAATGGAAATCGTATTTGGTTAGCTGTCTTAAATGTTCTGAAATTTTTATCACTAATCAACTAATATTGAATGTTTTTGGATGTTAAACAACCTAATGAGTTAATGCAGAATGATGTCAAAGACTTTTTTTGATCAAAAAAATGGAGAAAAAATACCAACTAGTGGTTTTTTAAGTTGCCTAATGTGATTAACCTAACTCCATTGAAAATTTTTAGGAACTTAACACATTTTCTATCATTTGCTAACTTGACTAGAGGATTATGCTCTTTTCCTCCATGGAAAATCAGAAACTCAAAAATCAAGTTAGAATTTGAATAGGATTTGGAGTAAATGAACCTTAAAACTTTCTCCAAAGTGCTTTTGTCAAATTCTTAAAATAGGCACTTAATTATCAGATTTAAAATTGATTCTTGGTCCAACTAGAGGATTATTCTCTTTTTCCAAGTTGCAAAATTAGAAACTCGATATGGGGGATTAGGTTTTGAGTTATAAAATTTGAGGGAATAAACTTGCATGATTTGATTCATAGGAGAAAATGGTACAGATAGGATAGTATGCTCTTCTTCTTTATGAAGAATCAGAAATCTAGACTCCTAAGCCACCAATCCTCTTTCTTTCTTTCAAAACATTAGAGGGCCTACCAGTTGAGGAAAAAATCTCCTAGGAACGATCCAAGTGAGGATAGGTGAATGCCAGCCCTTCCATCTCACTATAATCAAAATGATTCCTTGAAGGCCAAAGCCTCAGAAGATGTAGTTGGTTTTGTCCTTGGAATTTTGGAATCATTCCTTGGACATCCTTAGATGTGTGTGGAACAGAGCCGCTTGAATCTTTCTTTCAAGACTACACACATTTGAATACTCATAGGGCTATACCTTAATTTTTCCTTTTGGAATTCTCTGGGGGACAATTGTGAATGGATGCCCACAAATAATCAACACTTTGTAGTCAAAACAACCCAGATTATCTCCAAAAGGTGATAATATTTGTGCAAGGAATGTAGTAATTGCCCCAAGATACTTATCATTTCATGCCCTGACTTGCGTTTGGAGTCAGATAATATGACATTATTATTGGAGCCATTGCGTGCATGGTGATGGCCGTATTCTAATTAGCATGTCAGTGTGTACCTAATTCTACAAGAAAATATTTTCATTCTATGCCTAGAATTTAGGGAATAGGGATGTGTTTGGTCACCTAACAAACTTTCTTGATGTGTCTAAAATGTAATGAAAAGATAAATTCAACAAAAAAACAACATTTTGACACTCATTGACATTCATGCTATTCAGAAACACTTTGGAAATCCTTAGATAGACTCTAGAGTCAAAAAAAAATTCACGTACTTCAAGATAAACTGACATAAATTAAAAAAACTATTAGAGGCTTGCATTTGGTTATTCCTGGCTCGCATTTGGTTGCACAAGCTCACATTTAGGGAACAAGCTCGAATTTGGTCATTTTTGGCTCGCATATGGTAAAGAGGCTCACATTTAGGAAGCATAACCTCGCATTTAGTAAGCAGAAGCTCACATTCAACAAATCAAAGCTCACTTCTCGTGATTCACATTTAGGAAAAAGGGTACTTACATACGTGTCACACTTAGAAGCCCTATATTTTTGGATTCCATTTTTCCTCTTTAGTATGGTCCTATTGCTCTTTCTAGTCCGCCTATCACTATTTTTCAACTTATTTGGAAGTATACCTTGCATTTCCTTTTGGATTCTCACAATTGGTCCCAAAACATGTTGTATTTTAACTCAACAAATATTCTTTATTCCTAGCTCACTATCAGGGCATTATAACCCTCTGAAGCTGGAGTCAATCACTCTAAACAATCACACATACCTTTTCACAACTTGGACACACCTATTTGGAAAATTTGGAAATCCTCTTGACATAATTGGAACACTTTTGACAAAGTTGAGACCCATGTTTCATGGTTAACACAAGACATAAATAATACCTTGCTGACAATTCAGAGAGACCTCCAAGATTACTCAAGTTTCAACAAGGAGAGATATCTCAAAATATCCTCTTTGATCAAGACTCACCCGAAATGGATGCACCACATCATGAATGGAGTGCTTCCTTTGACAAATATAATGAAGAACAAGATGGTATAGAAATTCAAGAAGAATGAAATCATGGTCATCCTTTGTTTGATTTGGATAGTGATGAAGGAATATTAGAAGAGGAATATAACAAACTGAAACAAAGTAGGAAGTTCCAAAAGACCTTGGAAAAGATCTTTGGAGAAGATAAAGAAAATACTTCCTACCTTTAGCTTCTCTTGGATTCAAACTTCCTAAAGACTATGATGTTGAGAGATTGAAGGAATAAGAAATACAAACACCTATTTCCATACTCTCAAAGCAATTATACCAAATGAAAATAGAACTTGCAACACTCAAGCAAGAGAAGACTAAACCCATGAATAAATACTCTTTGGAAAATATATGTCCATTTCCTTTTGACAAGAGTACTAACATGGTTCCATTCCCACCTAACATGGCACAACCCAAATACAAAAATACATGGGAGAAACTGATTCACATGACCATGCTAGAGAATTTTGTTCCCTAAGCATAGATTACATGCACGAACCAACATACTTAATGAGGCTATTTCTGGGAAGTCTAGGTTGAAATGCTATGGAATAGTTTTCCAAACTGACACCAAGTGTGCAATATTTTGAGGAGTTGATTCAAATATTTGTCCAACATTACTCCTACAACATACATGACAACATTACCATGATGGATCTTTGCAACAAAAAACAACAAATGGGTGAATCCTTCACACACTTTTTGCAACAATGGAGGATAATATTTGCAAGGTACTCAAGAGAAATACCCAAATTTGAAAAGATAGAAAACTTTATCAATAACTTAGTACCCAAAATGAACTATGATCTACAAATGCAAGATTCTCCTAGTTTTGACAAAATGATCAAGAATGCTATTTGTTCTAAAGATGTTATGATCAAGAAGGGAGAGATCACACTCCAAAGTGACAATAAATATAACAACTATAAAAAAACCCTAAGTGGTGGAACAAGAACAAGAGTGTTGTTAGTGATGAAGTGGTGTAAGCCTCGAATACAAATGCTAAACCAGTTGTGTTTAATCTCACAACCATATTACAAGAAAACAAAGAAGCTAAGGTAATAACCACAATACCAAGAGCAAACAATGACACCAAAAAGATTTAACCATGGACATCTAGACCTCAAAGAACATTTACTCCATTGGATGAACCTCTTGAGATAGTTTTAAAGACTCTCTTGGATAATAAATTCCTCACTATACCAAATTCAAAACCTTGGGAACTAGAAGTAAAACCAAGGTGGTGGAATGATAATGCCTATTGTGACTTCTATAATAATAAAGAAAAAAAAAATAATGATTGTGTTAAGATCAAACACGTTATACAATATCTGATTGAAGGAGGCAAGATCAAAGTGGAAGGAGATACATCTAATGAAGATCACACATAATATAAGAAACCATTTCCCATTGTTGATGGGACTTTGTGACCAGTCTCATCAATAGATGTTAAGTTGTCACCGAGTATTGGGGTACTGGCCGACTTTGCTTGTGAAGGTTTTTTGGGGAATAGATTCTCTGGGCCTTCAAGCACCTGAGTGTCGGGTCTCGATGGTGTAGCGAGATAAGTTGGGCAAGTGACTATTTTTTTCAGGGGGATAGCTAGTTTTAGACTCATCTTCTTCAGGGATTTTGATGATAGGTTGGGGTTTCCTGCAAGGACGCTAAACTTACCAAATAAACAAAAAAAGATAGGCCGGAGTTAAGAGTTTTCTACTTCTAGTTATAGTCATGCGACATATTTCCAACATCAACAATGCTCTAATAAACTAAACTAAATACTAAATGCATACAGAACCAAAAATTCATACATATTCAATAGAAAGGGGAATGAGATCATCAATATAACAAAACATGATAGCAAAGGACATTAGAAACATACAGCACAAAAGATATTGCTAACTCGAAGATCAAAACATCAACAACATCATTGCTAGAAATTTTTTCTTCCTTCTTCATTAACAAAGTGTTCCATCATCATTGGTGTGTACATCAATGACTCCAAGGGAGAATCTAACAACTAAGAACTACTAAGCATTGAGCTCCTGCAACTATTGAGAAATGAAATGCTAAAAGTATTGGATTGCAAAATATCAATTTCTCCGACCCTTGAAATGAGGTTGGACTTCTTATTTATACACATAGTTTTCCCTAAAACTAACCTAATATATATGTACACTCAACATTAGAATACAATATCAGGTGGCTGGTACTACTTGCACCACTTAAAATCACCTTGAAAAGAGCAAAGGTCTGACATGACAGAGGAAGAAGACAAGAAAATAAGATGGAATAATTGACATAGAAGAGAGTGCGAGGGTATTAACAAAAGAAATCCAATCTTCCCAGAGTTTGAGGCTACATGACTCATCAATGCGAAATGTGGCTCACTTTATTCGATGCACGAGGTAGTTAATGCTAGAGTGGCACCTTGGGAAAATCACCTATCAAAGCCATCCCTCTGTCTAACATGCCTTATCAGGATCACCTACCTGCTGAACCCCTTATTAACTGCTTGACAATGACCAGTCGGCTCTGGGGAATCTGAACATGGGTCACTGAAAAAATACAAAAATTTTGGATCTAGAATTCTCGAGCCCGGGAGCTTACACTCAAAGAATAATGAATATTCAAAAATGCACCCTGCTGGTGAAAATCTCCGGAGTCTGGACAACTTTACCATCCCTTGTTCTTGAATGCCTCCAAAATTTGGCCAATGCTATCATCATCTATATCCTTGACACTATCCCACCAGTCATTGATGATTCTAAACTTCTCTTCAATATCTCTGGCCCTATCCTGGAATTCTTTGACTATTTTTACGGATTCATGAGCCTAGAGCATCATCTTGGATATTATTAAAAAATTTCCTCCGTCGAAGTCTCCAACAAACTAATACCGGGACTCCATCAACTCATAAAATTATTGAGGACATAATCCTTTGGGGCACAAGTTTCGGTGGTGAAGGGATCAAATTGTGAAACCCTTCCAACAAATACTTTATACAGGTCCAAAGGATACCTGACCGCCATGATCTTATCTTTTAGGGTCGTAACTAGTTGCTTTCTTACCTCAATTTTGAGGCCAAGTCTGGAGTGCTGGGCCATGAGGAATCTGAAGAGTTCTTCTCGCAAAATTATGGCCTATATGGTGGCTTCCTCCTCAAAGTTTATTACTTCTTCTAATCCGGTCCTCCACTCCTCATATTTCTCTATGTCCTTTTCCCATAGGATGATGACACAATTTACCTGGTCCAAAATATTATTGACCAGGTAAAGGTCCGGGAGTGTTTCCTCTAAGAATTGCCTTACGGCCTTGATCTGCTCCATGATCCACCCATCTAAAGCCTGTGCCTTCTTTTTCATGGCCCTAAGAGCATATATGTCACCCTCCAAAAGTGGTGGTCTGGAGGTGGAGGCTTCTAGATGGATCTCAGCCAGTGGCACTGTAAGTTCTTCGAGAAGCCTGAGGAGATTTTCATTTTTATCTCTTTCCTCATTTAGCTTTTGTGCCTATTTATTTTACTGGGATTCAACTTCCCATTTGGCCTCTCTTAGCAGGTCCAACTCACCCTGCTTATCTCTCCTCCCTAGAGGAACTTTTATGACTACATATTCTTTGGTCCTTGCTTCGCATCTATGTCTGGGGGAGGGGTTGCAACTATTGGAACTATATTTCCTCCTAGACCAGTCTAGAGGGTATGGATGGTCTAGGCCTTCTTGGGATTTTTAGCCTCCTGGTTCTGGGCCATCATCTTAGTCAAGGAGAGGGGAACACCTGCTGCCATCAAGGATTTTCTTTTCATGGATTCTACCAGCCATTGTGGCGGTTGGGGAAGTCTTGCTGCTAAGGCTTGAGCATCAGGGCCTTGTTTGGAGTCCGGTGGTGTATCCCTGGTATCTATTGTTACATCAGACTCTTTTTCCTTTCCATGTTCCCTGGGGTTTTCATTGTCTTCTGCCTTGGTGACGTTCTCTTCTATGGTGTCGGGGACCCCATCTCTGCCAACACCAATATCATATGTATTCCTAGGGTTCTCCCCATCCTTTTTAGCATCTATTGAATCAATATCTATATCTTCAAGGTTCTTCCCCTCATACTCCTACTATTGTTCATCTTTGGTGTCATTCGCTGACACATCTTTCTCCATGGGCACATCCTCTGGAGGAGGCAGAGGTTTCTAACCAATGTTTGACTATTGGGTCACTAAGACTACCTCTCTAAATGTCATACTCTAAGGCACATGATCACCCATAGTAACTAAAGGCATTTGGAGCATGATAGTTGGGGGTACAGCTGATCCCGAAGGTCCAGTTTCACTAATTGTCAATTGCTCATCATTTGTTTGCCTTGGATTTTTCTCGTTCCCCTAGACCAATGTTTCCTCCATGTCTTGTGGATCCCTTTGTATTTCTTCCTATTCTGACTCTTTTTCATGTCCTCGGACCTCCCTCTCTGGAACCACCTCCTTCTCTGGTGTTTCCCCTTCATTGGGGATTTTCTCTACTTCCTGCGTGGCTATCTCTTCCACCGCCTTTCCTATCTCCCCCTATAGATTCATAATCTCAATGGTCCCAAAGATTTCATCAAAGTTGTCATGCGGAGGGAGGTCTCTGGGAGATTCTCTAGTTTCGGGGAGTCCAAAATAACTTCCACCAGAGGAATGTTGGGCATGCCGGGGCCTGTGTCTATGCTTGGGGGATTCTCTACCCTTAGCTTCTTTCTTCTTAATTGCAATGGGGCCCTGACATCTAGAATATCTGTAGACTACACCTCGACCTCTATCTTCCATCTCATGAGTGTTGCTAATGAAGGGGATCCTACCAGGTGGGAAGATCCCACTGGATTGATTGAAATATCGCGAGTGAGTTGGGTGCTTAGATCTTGACTCATCTGTCTGGATGCCTCCAGCTATTCATGAATTTTCTCCAAAATAGGGAGTGGACCCTGGGGAATAATCTAGGGCAGGGTGTCTTTCTTTTCCTTCCTCTTGTCCTTACTTGGTCCCGCAGCTCTGGAGGTCGAAGTAGACCCCCACAAGATTGGAACCTTACGGGTGCTCCTCTTGTACACTTGCTCAAAATACTTGTGGATATTCTTGAGGATGCTACGACTCACATCTTCAATTGTCAAATTCTCCAGGGTGTCCCAATCCACTAGAGGGAGATCCAACTTGTTGATCCCCTAGTTTGTATGATGGGTCCTCTAGAGGCCCATCATCTAAAAAATCCTTTGGAAAGTACCAAAGACTGAGGGCCTTCATCGAACCTTTGGACATTTGTGAATACTACCAAGCCCGGAGATCAAACCTATCTTGACAATCCGCCCATAAATCTTCAATGTGAACTTTATGCGGTGTGGATGCCTGGGAAAGTGCCTCTCTTATCTTATTAACCAAATCAAAATTATTCCTGGTAAGGTAGAATTTTGCCAGTCCCAGGCTCTTTAGCTCATTATCAGCTTCCTTAGCCATTGCAAGACTGCAAGAATAGTTCCCATTGTAACCACCTAGATTTGGTCTGTACCGACCATAGACCTTGTTTGCCCTAGGTGTGATCATACCCCCTATTATGTCAAGACAATGTTACTATGGCATAATTTATTATTAAATCAGATTTAATGTCCTAGGTGATTTTTATCACTAATTTATATTAACTACTTCAACCATACAA
>MU227490.1:57990-123876 GCA_018584345.1 Thuja plicata
CAGGAGGCCCAATAAATGAACATGTAAGAGCCTTTAATTCCCAAGGCATTAATAAGGCATGGGAGAGACATGGGCTTAAGGTCTTCATATTAATGAAGGCATTAATAAGGCATGTGGGGGTGTAAGAGGATAGCTTGAGGAAGTGGACCTTAAGGAGGTCAAGCTTGAGAAAGTGGACTTTCTCAAGTGGGTGGAGTTTCTAAGTATTCCTTAATGGAATGTGACAACATTACGAGGTGGGTTAGAGAAGAATTTAGAATTTAAGATTAGATTAGCATGGGTGAATGGGTTGAGAAGGGTTAGAACCCAGGGTAGAAGTGGTTGAGATGGGTTAGGTTGGGGTTTAAGGGAATATTAATAAATGAAATAAACTTATTTAATTCATTTAGAAATATAAGAATTAATTATTTAAACAATTTAATTGCTTTTTAATAATTAGAGGACTATAGCCATTTTAATTAAATTAAATAGGCTAGGGGAATGGGTTGATTGCAAGTGGGTATTTGATTTAGGGATTTAATTCCTTTATAATTAAATACTATAGCCATGTTTGATTTTGATTTGATTTGATTGGTCAAAATTGATTTGAGTTGTATGGCTATAATAGTTAATATAAATCAGTGATAAAAATCACCTAGGACATTAAATTGATTAAAAGAATTATGCCAAGGAGTAACAGGGTCGTTTGGACATAAATTGAGGGTATGATCACACTTAGGGAAAATAGGGTCTATAGTTACGACAGACCAAATTCAGGTGGTTACAGTAACGAATGGAGTAAGGCTTTTGATGGTTATAATGATGGAAAACACACAATATCTGAAGGCTCATAAGAGGAAGAAAGACCCAAGTATGAACATAATCCGTTTGGATCAGACAGTGAAGAAGAGATCCCTGAAGATGAATATGAAAAACACAAACAAATTAAATGGATCCACAATCTATTGGAACGGATAATTAGTGACGATAAAGAAAAATACTTCCTCCATCTAGCATCCACCGGTGTCAAATTACCCAAATATTATGACATGGAAAAACTCAAGGAGAAGGAAGTACCAAACCCAATATCTATTCTCACCAAATAGCTCAAACTAATGCAAATAGAGCTCACAAAACTCAAACAAGAGAAGGAAAAACCCAAAACACAATACTCTTTGAACACCATTTATCCATTTCCTTTTGACAAGAGTATCACTATGGTCCTGTTTCCTCCCAACGTGGAAAGGCCAAAGTATGACAAGTACACAGGAGAAACTGATCCCCACGACCATGTAAGGGAATTTTGTGCTCTAAGCATCGAGTACATGCACGAACCCACATACCTTATGCGACTATTTCCAGAAAGTTTTGGAGGTAATGCCATGGAATGGTTCTCAAAACTAAACCCTAAGCTCATGAAATTTGAGGATTTGATCGAACAATTCATCCAACATTACTCCTACAACATCCAACATGATGTAATTATGATGGACCTATACAATACCAAACAGAAAACTAGAGAATCATTTACATACTTCCTACAAAGATGGAGAAAGATTTTTGCATGATATTCATGGGCCATTCCCAAATCAGAGAAGATGGAGATATTTTTTAATAATCTAGTGCCTGAATTGAACTATGCGTTACAAATGCAGGATTTTCTAAGCTTCGATAGAATGATTAAAAATGCCCTCCGTATTGAGGAAGTAATGGTCAAAAGAGGGGAGATCACCCTTCAAAATGAAAACAAAAGCAACAACTCCAACGCCAAGCCCAAATGGTGGAAGAAAAACAAGAATGTTGTTAATGATGGAGTGGTTGATGCTTCTAACATTAATCCTAAACCCAAGGCATTTAATCTAACCAATGGCATGCAAGTGAGCAAAGATGTGAAGGTAACACCTCCCGTCCTCAAGACGAACAATGATAACAACAAGGAACAAACATGGACCTCAAAACCCCAAAGAACATTCACTCCTTTGGGGGAGTCTCTTGATACTATTTTGAAAATGTTGGTGGACAACAAAGTTCATACAATTCTTGATTCTAAACCATGGGAACCAATGGTCACACCCAAGTGGTGGGATGATAACTCTTACTGTGTCTTTCACAAAACCAAGGGACACAAGACTAATAATTGTCTCAAACTTAAGCATGTCATCCAAGACCTCATCGAAGGAGGTAAAATCAAAGTAGATAGACATACTACCAATGAGGATCATATGACATTCAACAAACCCTTTCCTAATTATAATCAAGGAGAAACATGAAAAGGGAAAGGTAATGAGGTTTACTACACCTATTCCAAAAATGACAATGTGATTAACATGCTTGACATTAAAACTGAATCCATCAATGTGATCACAATTAAAGGTGCCTCATCCCATTCAAATGTTGTAACACGAAGCCAAGCATAGTTTACAATCAAGGGACCTCCATAACTGACATCAACATCAAAGGTTCCTATTGTAACTATTCCTAAACCAGCAAAAAAACACATGGTCACTATCCCTGGAGAAAAATATGACTTGGTAGACCAATTGCAATGAACCTCTGCCAAAATTTCTATTTTTGAGTTACTCAAGATATCCACAGTACATAGGGAAATACTAGAACAAGCCCTACACACTGCTAATGTTCCAGAAGATATTGACATAGACAAGTTTCAAGCGATGGTAAATCACATCTCAGCGCCACATTACCTCTCCTTTTGTGAAAAGGATGACAAGTCATTGACCCATCCAGACAATCAACCCCTCCATATTGAAGTCCTTATTCATAAATGTTGTGTTAGACACGTGTTGATAGATGGAGGTGCATGATTGAATATCTGCACACTGGATCTAATCAGGAGACTAGGTCTCTTAGAACAAACAATTGTCACTAGAAATAGGATAACCATCAAAGCTTATGATGAGGAAGAAAGATCCTCTAGAGGTCTTATTGCTCTACCTATCAGAGTCAAACCAATTGAGAGGAACAACATATGTCAAGTTCTGGATTTACCACTGGCCTACAATATCCTACTAGGGAGACCATGGATTCATGGAATGCAAGCTGTACCATCCACTTATCACCAATACATAAAATTCTCATATAATGGGGTGGAAGTGACAATTCCTGTAGATACTAACTACACTTGCAATAATATCAAAGTAGGTAGTATGATCCCACACAAAAAAGAGGCTATAGATGCAAATTCTCCTGAAACTACCAAGGATATGGTTATGAAGGGTTTTAGAAAAACCTTGTAACTTAAAGAAATATGTATGGGAGAGTACAAGCTGGACCTAACTCCCTCAATAATAGAACTTCCAGTGTCACCAAGATCATACAGAAAATATTCCTCGACATTCGCACCTGCAGCATCCAAACAGCCAGAAGTAAACAAGGCAACTGGCATGATAAAGGCATCCACATCTTCTTCAGATAACATAGAAGAAAAGGCAGTCTTGGACTGGCTTTACAAAGGAGAACCAGTGCAATCTGAGATCAAACATGTGAAAATATCCCCAGAATAGTATGGAAAGGGATATGATTTCCTCACACAAATGGGTTACAAAGGAAAGGGACCTCTAAATGACACAGGATGAGGGCTCATTAAACCTATTCCTATGGAGTTCCGGAATACCAAAGATAAAACAAGACTTGGTTTTAATACTAAAACTGATAAACCCACTCTGATAGAGAGTCCACACTCAGATAAAGGGAGTGATGAAATAAATGAACTAGAACAATGGTCCTATGAAAGATTGTTACATGTTGGCACACAAGACCCCAACTACCAAGGAGAACACTATGTACCTAGATTTGAGGTACCACATGATCTTCACACTCCTTTGGTAGCACAACCTCCCATTGAAGAGGTAGGAGACACCATAGTGACAATCACTCAAGAGATACCCTGGCCACAAAATTTACATCCTAACTGGGGGTAATTAGTCACAATTTCACATGTCCTTGATCTACCCCACTTTGATCTACAAATAGCTAATCAAGTACATCAAATAACCATTGCTGAATACTTAAACAAATCTAATGATGATGTCATGGACTCTCATGACTATGAATGGGATCGGCTATCTATTTCTTCTGAAGATACTGGAATAGATACAATTCACATGTTTTCAGCTCCCTCAGCTCCTAACAAAAAATCTGACACTCTTCTCAATGATACTGATCCTCCTGAAGTAGAAGAAGAGCTCCTTCCCCCAATCATTGATGAAGACACAGGTGAATACATAAGCCTGGAAGAATTTCATAGGCCACAAGCAGGAAACTTCCATTTATAGAGAGATGATGATGAGATCTCTACTGATGAGTTAGTAGAGTTCTATCCACATATGACTAACAATGACCCATTTAACAATGATCTTACTCTTATTGATCTAAATATTGAATAAATTAACTTAACAGATCGGGTCATGTCGGTTAATGGTCTTGATGCTAACACAATGCTATCCTTCCTAGAATCTGATTCCCTAACATTGGTATTTCCAGACCTAATTGATTGGACTGAAATAAATCCTACTCCTATCCTCAACTTTTCCAATGACCACTCCCTAGCTTGTTATCTCAATGCTTGTGAATCTTACCCTTCTTCCACCAATGCAAGGAGCGAGAACATGTCACAGGAGGATATCAAGTTTCTTAGTCACAAATTGAAAAATAAAAAGAAAAAGCGGACTGATGGTGAAAACCACTTTGTGGCAATATCAGATCCCAAAATACTAAAGAAAAAAGATGTATCCAATGGTGAAAACCTATTCAAGGTGCCAAAGGATGAGACTCGTGATATCCTCCCTAAACACTTTCAAGAAAGATCTTCAGTATTGATTGAACCAACACAGCCAGTAAACTTGGGCACTATTGAAAATCCTCAAATAGTTCATCTGGCACAATCTTTATCAGAAGAAGAGAAGGTACAATTCACAGAGTTCCTAAAGGAGAAGAAGAAAAACTTTGCATAGTCTTACACTGATATGCTAGGGCTAGATCCTAATCTCATCATGCACCACTTGTCTATAGCTCCTGGGATCAAGCACGTAAAACAAAAACTTAGAAAGATGCATCCTCATGTTGCAATATTGGTAAAAGCAGAGCTAGAAAATTTGTTAAAAACTGGATTTATTCGAGTCATTGCCTATGCAAGGTGGATCTCTAATGTGGTCCCCATTTCTAAATCTAATAAATCTATCAGAATCTGTATGGACTTCAGAGACCTAAACAAAGCATGTCCAAAAGATGACTTCCCTCTACCAAACATTGACATGATCATAGATCTTACAACAGGCTTTCAGATGTATTCATTAATGGATGGATTCTTAGGCTATAATCAAATCAAGATCAGCCCTAAGGATCAAGAGAAAACTACATTCACATGTACATGGGGTACCTTTTGCTGGAACGTCATGCCTTTCGGGTTAAAGAATGTCGGTGCAACATATCAACGAGCCATGATGATAATATTCCAGGACATGATGCACAAGAACATGGAGGACTATGTCGATGACACATTGGCTAAATGCAAAGAAAGAGGTACTCACATTTCTGATTTGAGAAAGATATTGGAATGAATGGAACAGTCCCAACTCAGGCTCAATCTGAAGAAATGTGTCTTTGGATTCTAATCAGGCAAGCTCCTAGGATTCATAGTATCAGCAAAGGGAATCGAGGTAGATCCTGCAAAGGTAAAATTTATTCTAGAGATGACTCCTCCACGTAATATTAGTCAAATGAGGATGCTACAAGGGAGACTCCAGTCTATCAGGAGATTCATGTCCCAACTTGCAGGTAAGGCACAACCCTTTACTAAGTTACTACATAAAGGGGTTACATTCAAATGGAATGAACACTGTGAAGAAAACTTGAGAGAATTGAAGGGGCACCTGGCTGCTCCACCTATTCTTATGGCGCCTATTCATGGAAAACCCTTACTCCTATACATTTCAGAAACAACTACATCCCTAGGAGTATTACTAGTGCAAGAAGATGAAACAAAAAAAGAATGAGCTATCTACTACATTAGTAGAACCCTAGTCACTTATGAGCTCAATTATAACATTATTGAAAAAACATGCTTAGCAGTCATCTTTGCATCACAAAAATTGAGACACTACATGCTCTCTCATATAGTGAAGCTCATTGCTAAGATAGACCCTCTAAAGTATCTTTTGAGCAGAACACCATTAACGGGACATTTGACAAAATGGGTCCTAATTCTAAGTGAGTTTAATATTGAATATGTAGAATGGAGAGCTATCAAAGGATAGGTACTTGTAGATCAATTGGCTGATTCACCACTCCAGGATGATGAACCTTTACTAATTGAATTTCCTAATTAAACAATCATGTATCTCACTGAACATCCTTGGAAGATGTACTTTGATGGTTCATTCACTCAACAAGGATCTAGAGCAAGGTTCCTCTTCATAACTCCACAAGGATACAAGATTCCCAAATCTTACAAATTGATGTTTCCATGCACCAACAATATCTCAAAATATGAAGCATTGGTCAATGGCCTCAAGCTAGCCATGGAATGGAAGATCATAGAGTTACATGTGTATGGTGACTCCCAACTAATTATCAACCAAGTCAATGGGGAGTATCAAACAAAAGATGAAAATTTGATGCCCTACAAGAAACTAGTTGATGATCTGAAGTACTTTGTCTTCATCACCTTCCAGTAGATACCAAGATCAAAGGAAAAGGCTACGGATGCTATGGCTACCTTGGCATCCATGTTATAGCTGGAGGAGAATAAATTCCACTAACTTCTTGGTGGAAGAAATATCCTATCCTGCCTTTGATACCCCTAAATACCAGGTAATATGTACCTTGACTACCCCAGATCAATCTCGGTATGCCAGTATCATTGCTTACCTTTCCGACCAAACCATTCCCGCCAATTTATCCAGAAATGAGAAAAGATCCCTGATTAGGACAGCATCATGTTACATACTCATAACTAACAACCTATATTGACGCAGTCTCGATGGTACACTTCTTCGATGTTTAGAACTCGAAGAGTCTGATCTAGCATTAAAAGAAGTCCACAAAGGTGTATGTGGATCACACTCGAATGGATTTTCATTAGCCAAGAAACTTCTTAGAGTAGGCTATTATTGGCCTACCATGGAGAAAGATGCTATTAATTTTCAAAAGCATGTCTTAAATGACAGACACAAGGAAACCTTATTCATGCTCCTGCTAGAGAACTTATACCTTTCATAACACATTGGCCATTTTAGCAATGGGCCTTTGACTTGGTTGGACAAAGATATCCCAACTCTTCAAATGGACACAAGTTTATCATTACGGCCACTGAGTATTTCACGAAGTGGGTTGAATCTGTGTCGTTAATCAAAGCCACTAGAAAATAGGTGGCTATGTTCATTCTGAACTACATTATTTGTAGATATGGGATACCCTCTTCAATTATGACAGACAATGGGGGCCAATTTAAAAATCAAGACATTGATGACCTTTGTGAATTGTTTCATATTACTCAACATTTCTCCTTAATCTATTATCCTCAAGGTAGTGGACAGGCTGAGGCATCAAACAAGAATATTCTCAAGATTCTACACAAAACTATAAGCAAGTCTGGCAGAGACTGGCATCTACAATTGAATCCAGAACTATGGGCCTACAAAAAAAGCATAAGAACACCAGCTGGAGCCACACCATTTGCTCTAGTCTATGGTGCTGAAGCAGTATTACCCATTGAGGTTGAAATCCCATCTTTACAGATATCTTTACAAGGACTGGTTACTGATGAGCAATACCGCATAGATAGGATAAATTCACTGAACCTACTAGATGAGCGCAGACAAAAAGCGTTCGATCACCTCAAAGTGTATTGAGCACATATGTTCAAAGGTTACAACAAAAAGGTCAAACAACGCAAATTTGAAGTAGGAGATCTCATCCTCAAGGAGAATCCTAAGAACCAGCCTAATAGAGAGCAGAAAGGAAAGTTTGAACCTAACTGGTTGGGACCTTATGTTATCACTGCTACTTTTGGGATTGGAGCTTATCAATTAGCTACACCTGAGGGAGACGTTCTTCCAGAACCTATCAACACTCTATATTTGAAGCGGTTCTATGCCTAATATTTGCCTAGCAAAGCCTATACAGTAAAAATTTCTTGCATGATACCAAAAACATTCAGAAAATTGATCCTGAAGAAATCCAAAAATAGTGGAAAAGGTCCTACAAAATGGGTATCCTTGGTGAAAACCTGGTAAACAGGCACCTTGATACTAGATGAAATAGAAGCACTTATGGGTAGAAGAATGTAGAGAGGAAAAGGTAAATACAAAGGCAAGTTACCACTTGTATATTTTAATTGTAAAGAAATTGGACACTTTGCTGCAAGATGTCCTAACAGAAGAAAAGAAGACAGAAGTAGTGACCAATCTTTTGAGAAGAAATTTGACAGAAGTGATAACAAAGATTACAAAGGTTACTGAAAATTAGAAAGAACAGATACCTGAGACTACAAGGAAAAAGGAAAGAAGGCTAGTTACTTAGATGCTTGCAAAGATGAAGATACTGACACCGAACCTGATGAAGACATCAAGATGGTATTTTTAGCTGTGAAGGATGATTCAGATGAAGATGAAAGGTATGTATAAACTGCACTCATATCTAAGGTTAGCAAGAATGACATTTGGATTATAGATAGTGGATGCACTCACCACATGACCGATGACAAAGAAAAGTTTAATACTTTTGATTATTATAATGGTGGTATAGTAAGAATGGGTAATGATACACCTTGTTCAGTTGAAGGTAAAGGAACAATAATGTTGAATAACCTGATTAAATGTGAAAATGCTTATTGGGTAAAATGATTGAAATATAATTTGTTGAGTGTTTCTTAGCTAAATAATATAGGACACAAAGTAGCATTTGAGAATAAGAAGGAAAAGATCTTCAATGAACCAGGAAAACTAGTTGGTATCGGTGAACAGACTAAAGGTAACTTATTCTATTTGAATGATACTAACACCACTTTCTTAATGACTAGAAACAAAGACATATGGTTTTGGCACTAAAGATTGTGTCCTATGAATTTTGACAAAATGATGAAAATAAATAGAAGGAGAAATGTAAGAGGCTTACCGACGATGACAAAGCCAGACAACATCATGTGCAAGAATTGTCAAAATGGTAAAATGAATAAGTCTAGTTCCAAAAGTAAAACCCATACATCTGATCACATTTTAGAATTAGTCCATACTGATTTATGTGGACCGATGAGGACAAAGAGTTATTATGGAGATAAATATTTTATTCTCTTTGTTGATGATTACTCTAGAATGATGACAGTTATGTTTCTTAAAGATAAATCTGAAGCATTCAAGATGTTTAAATGGTATAAGGCTATGGTAGAGAAGCAAAGTGGCAAGGATCCAAAATGTTTAAGATTAGATAAAGGAGGATAATTTATATCAGATGAATTCACTAATTTCTGTAATGAGCATGGTATAAAAAGACAACAAGAACACCACAGCAAATTGGGATTGCTGAGAGAAGGAATAGATCAATAGTTGATTGTGCTAGAACACTGATGATAGATAAAGGCATCACCCAAACCTTTTGGAGGGAAGTTATCAATATTGCTGTCTACACACTTAACAAAGTACAATTAAAGAAGGACACAAAGAAGACACCTTATGAGCTATGGTATGGTAAAACACCTAATCTAAGTTACTTCAAAATCTTTGGTAGTCAATGTTATGTCTTAAAGGATGATAGAAATGGAAATCTTGATGGCAAGAGTGATGAAGGTATTTTTCTAGGGTATTCTACCAAGAGAAAATGTTATAAATGTCTCATCAAGGCTTCTAACACAATTGTTGAAAGTGAAAAAGTAAAGATAGATGAATTTGCAGAAAAGAATGAGATGGAAAGAAAAAAAGAACCAGAGGACTACAACAAGTTTGTATACTATGAAGAACTCAAAAATCTACCTGAGGAACAATTCTTAACTCTAGAACAACAGAATGTTGCAACCAACGGTCAGACTGCTGCTACCAACGGTCAGGATAATAATAAGAATAATGTGCAAGGTGATGAAGAATAGAATACAGATCAAAATAATGATCAAGATGATACACAAAGAGTTTTACCTATACTTGCAAGATATGTAAGAAGGAACCATCTATATATCTAGATCATAGGAGATAAGAAAGCTAGTAAAAGAACAAGAAGTAAGTCGTTAACCTCAAATTGTTTAATTTGTGAGTTTGAGCCAAAATATGTCAATGCTGCACTAGATAATGAGGAATGGATAAGTACTATGAATGATGAGATTGAATAGATTGAGAAAAACAATACATGGTCACTTGTGCCAAGACTATATGACAAGAATGTCATTGGTACAAAATGGATATTCAGGAATAAGCTGAACAAGAATGGAGAAGTCACAAGGAACAAAGCAAGACTAGTATGCAAGGGGTATGCACAAGAAGAAGGTATAGACTATGGAGAGAAATTTTCACCCATTTCTAGGCTAGAAGGAGTAAGAATATTTCTTTCTTATGCTGCATTCAAAGGATTCAAAGTATATTAAATCGATGTCAAGTCAGCATTCCTAAATGGAATACTTGAAGAAGAGGTATACATTGAGCAACCAGAAGGGTTTGTCAATCCAGACAAGAGAAAAATGCTATGTAGACTTCAAAAATCCTTGTATGGATTGAAACAAGATCCTAGAGCCTGGTATGAATGACTTCATTCCTCTCTTATAAGTATTGGATTTATAAGGACTATTGAAAACAATAATATTTATTTGAAGGAAGATACTGATGCTAACACTTTGATTTGTTGAAATATTTGTTGATGACATCATATTTGGAGGCAATGATATGCTATGAAAATCATTTGCTAATGAGATGAGGAAAGAGTTTGAGATGTCTATGTTTGGAGAGATCAAGTTCTTTCTTGGTCTACAGATCATTCAACAAAGTAAAGGTATTTTCCTTACACAGTCCAAATACGTCAAAGAGGTCCTGAAAATATTCAAGATGGAAGATTCCAAAAAGGTTGGAACACTGATGGCTACTGGATGTAAGTTAACAAAGGAGGACAAGACAACAAAGGTAAATCAGACTTTGTATAGATCAATGATTGGAAAACTCGTGTATGTTGTACACACTAGACCAGATATTGCACATGCAGTAGGAATTGTTGCTAGATTTTCTTCTAACCCCATAGAATCACATATGAATACTGTGAAAATAATTCTAAGATATCTAAAGAATACTGAGGAATTTTTCTTATGGTATAGAAGAGAAGGTAAATTTGAACTTAAGGTGTTTACCGACGCTGATTGGGCTAGAAATCTTGATGACCTGAAGAGCACAATTGGAGGAGCATTCTTCAAGGGTGACAGACTTGTCACATAGATTAGCAAGAAGCAAGGATGTATCTCTCAGTCTACTAAAGAAGCATAATATGTTGTTGCTACTACAAATTGCTCAAATATTGCATGGATCAAATACTTATTGGAAGGTATGAATATGAAGATCTTAGAACCAGTAATTATTTATTGTGATAACGCCAGTGAAATAAACATTTCCAATAATCCAATCATGCATTCCAAGACTAAACACATTGCCATCAAGTATCATTATTTGAGAGAACAAGTTTAAGAAAAGGAGGTGATACTTGAGTATGTGCAATCAAAAGAACAATTGGTTGATATCTTCACCAAGCCACTGCCTAAGGATACATTTGAGTACTTGAGAAAGAGACTAGGGGTCAAACCCTTGTCTACCAATCAGTAATATGACTGAAGGCTACATCAGCCTACATATTATTAGAATATCATTGATGTTGATACAAGAAAAAAGATGAATTTTAAAGATACATCTATATATAGACAGGTATATACCAGAACCAAGCATGAGAACATATTGTTATATTGTTGATGGATAAGGGAAATTCAAGGAATATATTATGGATAGGAGAAAAATGATTGTTCGACATGAATGTCAGATATTTGTAAAATATGTGTTTGGCATTGCTGTCAAAGGGAGAGAGATTATCCATATTATCACATTCTTCTGAAAAAGGGAGAAAGATTATCCATTATTAGATTACTCCAACAGGGAGAGATTATATCCAAAGGGAGAGAAAGTTGTATAAAAGATTACACAAAGGGAGAGTTGCTAAAAAGATTTAAAAACATCAAAAAAGAGAGAACAATCACAAGAGAGAAATTGACATAAGAAGAAAAATCAACACATTAGAAATAAAAGAGCTGCAAGAATCAAATCTAAGTGAAAACAGAGCTTACCAGAGGTCAGACATTTATAAGTTATGAAACAAAACATAGGTAGTTTGATGAATCTCAAGTGTTGTATTTCATATTATATTAGAAATAGTATAGTGTGATAATATAGTATGTTGCCATCAATGCCAAAGGGATAGATTGATGACATGTAACTGATTGAATGTTTGATAATGTTAAGTTGAAGATAATGCAAGGAATTAAATCAGTTAATGGTTTGTATTTTCATTGATGTCAACTTGATATCATCTGTATGGTCATGTACATAATGCTAAAGGCTTCAAAGAATCAATAGAAATAAGGTTATGATTTCAGCAATGCATAAATGTCAAGTATTCACTAAGTGATAGATAACACTGACGGAGTTCACACCATCGGTAAAGGCAAAGCAGAAAATTCACAGTGATACCTGACAAGTAGAAGATAGTGTTTCCTAACGAAGCAAAACCACATGATGCTTGACGAGCTGAAAATAGAGTTTCCCGACAAGTAAAAATCTAATGATGCCTGACAGATGGAGATCCTGAAGCTAACTAGAGTCATGCCGATAGAAATGTCAATTGTCACTGACAACTAACTGAAGAATTGACCGACGGAATAGAGAGTTCAGAAAATGACAAAATATCTAGCTAGCAAGAGCTAAAGATATACTTAACTGGTTGTTTTATTTGTTTTATTTGAAAATATTTAAATAATTGATTTAAAAAAGATTTGTACAATTGGAAAGAAGATAACTACAAGATAAATCAGGAGTTATGCTTTAAATCAAATTGGCTGGATTTTTTTTCACACCAAGAATCAACAATCAAGAATTAGTGAATATCATGTCTATATAAGAGACAAGATTAATTCATTTTCATATCACATTCATGGAAAAGGGATTAAGGGGAGTGAATGAAAAGAGGATGCTGAAGAGAAATTGATGAAGAAAAAATTCATACAGTCCTGATCAATCAAGTTGAAGGAGAGCTAAATAATTCTACAGACACCAACGAATAGTGAAGCACAACATCACAGAATAGAAAGTGTGGAGCACAAAGAATTGAATTGATACATTGATCAGAGAGGTAATGTACTTAAATAGATCTGAAAATCTGCAATTCAAAGTTACATTAGAAACAGGTCATAGTGTTTTAGTTCAACCATTGAAGCATCAAGTCTCTTAATAGAGCATGACTTAACAGTCCTCTATATATTGAGGTACATCCCAAGGAGTGCCAAAAAGGTTGATTCATGAAAGTAGCATTGGAATTTCTTGATACCTATTGATAGTCTAAGAAGGAGGCTGATTCAAGGATGGTAGCAATAGATGCCTGATACTAAGTGATAACCTCTATGTATAAAATCCTCTAACAAGGCCGCACTTAATAGTGTGTTTGTAACCTTTAATAGGGTTGGCTCCTAACAGGGCTCAATTTAGAAGAGTGAAAATTTGGGGTACCGGTTCCAGTGGTTTTTCTACTAACAGGGTTTCCACGTTAAAAATTCATGTGTTATGTGTGTATGATTAATTTCTTTATTGCTTTGTATCTGACATAATTAATACTGGGTTGATCGGTATACTCTGCTTATTTACTAATTTTTGATAAATAGTTATATTGCCTATCGGTAATCAAGGAGAATAAGGGCAGACAAGGAAAATCGACAGATAGCTATTCATTATAAGTATTTGATGGCATGCATCTTGTAGGGACTTAATAATCTGAGGTTTATTGATTGGTGGTTATGTTTGAAGGATAAATTTTTGAGGCCACTGATTCACCCCCCCTCTCAGTTATTACTAACATAAATTGGGTCTATCAGAACAAAAAATTGGTTCAAGATGTAAGATAACCATCGAGGCTTATGACGAAGAGGAAAGATCATCCAAAGGGATAATTGTTTTACTAATAAGAATAGGACCAATTGAAGACAATATGATTTGTCAAGTTATTGATATATCATTGGCCTATAAAATATTACTAGGAAGACCTTGGATACATGAAATGCAAGCACCAATGCCTCAAATTACCACACAATGGGGTGGAAGTAACAATTCCTATAGATTCAAGCTTTAGTTGCAAAAATGTTAAAATAGACAGTATGGCTCCTCAGAATAAGGAAGTCCCAAAAGAATTCTCACCTGAAACCTCTAAAGACATGGTAATGAGAAGCTTTGGAATGACACTAAAACTTGAAGAAACTAGCATGGGGGAATACAAACTAGACATGAGGCCATCATTGGATAAAATTCCTGTGTCTCCAAGATCTTATGGGAAATACTCCCCACCTATCACAGATATTACATCAAATGAACAAGAAATTCATAAACCGACTGGTATGGTTAGAGTCTCTACTTCTCAAGAGGATGAAAAAGAAGATAAAACAGTCTTGGCTTGGCTCTATAAAGAACATAGAGAAAATGAAGTAAAACATGTTGAGGTATCTCCCGAAAAGTATGGAAAAGGTTACGACCTTCTCAAACAAATGGGATACAAAGGGAAGGGACCTTTAGGAGATAAGGGAAAAGGACTCATTGAGCCTATACACATGGAATTCAGAGACACCAAAGACAAAACATGGTTAGGTTTCAATAACAATTCAGAATAACCCACCTCAAGAGATAGTCTAATCTTTGATAAAAGAAGTGATGAAGAAGAGGAAGAAACATAACTTGTACCTTGGACAAATTAAATATTACTACACATTGGTACATAGGATTCATAATATCAAGGAGAAAGATATGTACCTAATTTTTTAGAACAACTAGAGCATCATGTTCCTTTGTTGTCACAAAATGATGTCCAAGAAGTAGAGGAAGAAGAAGACTCTCCAGAAGTCCAAAAACCATAAGACTCTCATGAAGAAATCCCTCACCAACAAGATGTACACCATAACTAGGGGAAATTGGTGACAATTTCACATGCCCTAGATTTACCACACATTGATTTACAAATGGCTAATAGGGTACATCAGGTAACTATTGTTGTGTTTTTGTGAGACCTACATTAGACTGTTATAGTTTTACTATTTTGTTCTCATTATTTTAGTAGTTTATGCTTTGACATACTTTCACTATCAGAGACTTTTTACACATTTGAGGATCAGTGGAATCCTGTGTTATTTATTCAGCACTTGATTTTGTAATCAAGGTACTTTTGAGATGCTTTATGTTCCAATTTAGTTTAGTTTATGTTGATGTCTTATATGGATTTAAAATGTATGATTGTTACATGATGAACTTGGTTTAGGAAACCAATGCTAGGATATTTCAGTTCTAATGCAATATGGTTTATAAGCTTACATATATTTTTGATGTTATGTTATGTTTCATATCATGTTGTTTTGGAACTACTGATGTGTGCATTGAGTGTGTAGGAAAAGTTGACCATGGATCTAAATCGGGGACCCAGTACTAGAACCTATGTAAATACCCATGCTTTCCAAGGTCCTGTCTATATAAAGAGACATGGACCTCATTGTTATGTGTTTATTTTTTAAATGTGGTTTGCATGTGTGTTATTAAATTAGTAAATGTTTATGTGATTAAGTCATGTCTAATGTTTTAATTTAATGTGCCAAATTTGGCAAGTGTTGTATTTTAATTATTGACATGGCTAGTAAAGGGAAACCAAGGTTAGTTAAGGGTTAACTAAGGTCATCTAGGAGTAGTACCCAAGCTTATCCCAGGGTTAGAATTTTCTAGAATTTATTTGACTTAGAAATCCGTAGGTTAACTTCAAGGTGAGTTTTAGAGGGTCTTTTGGGCTCCTAGGAGGTAACCGGGGTCAGTTTTAGTCACCCAACTTGGTACCCTATGGGTTAGGGGTCATTTTCTATCATTAATGAGCCTCTAAACTCATTTATTACTCCCTTTAAGTGTCATTTTCATCTTTGAGCGAATTTGGAATAGGAGTGTGACTTTGGTTAACCTCACTCTCTCTTCTACCCAAGTTTCATTTGCCTTCACCCTTGGAGAGTTAAGATGTGGTTTAGTTTAGGGTTGGTTAGAGTTACTTCACCCTTGTGTTAAACCTTGCTCATGTTTGAGGTTTTCCTATTTAGGGGAGATTTTAGGATGAGTTGAGTGTTCACCCACTCTCTACCCTTAGAGACAGAATTCAGTTTGAAGGAACCATTGGAGAAGGAAGCTTAGGAAGGATAGCTCAACTCCATTCATCTTCACACCTTAGCTTGGATTAAGGTTGGAATTATTTTAAAGTTATTGTTTGTGTTTATGTGTGTTCTTGAGCTCAAGGACTCCAGTAATGGAGTCTTATCTGTTTTGAAGCTTTTATTTTTATGTTGAAAATTTAAATGTTTTTCTTCTCAATGTCTTTATTTTGTGCTTTATTTTGAATGGATCTTCAAGGTACACTCACCCTTGGGAGGGAAGAGTAGCCTTGGAGGGGTAGTCAAAAATGATTCCTATTAAGTGTAGAGTCTCCCATGTGAGGAGGGATAAAATTGGGGTAACATGATACCCAGGAAGCCAAGATGGGCCTGAGGGCATTTAGGAGGTATAAGGAGGTTATTCGGGACAACATCTTGTAAAGATGGTCCTTATCAAGTCGATGTGAGGCTTGTGTATTCTATGTGTATTCTTGGCTTTCTCCTTCAGTGAGGTCTACCACTACCCCTGTTTCTGGAATGTCTCTTGGAGATACTTCCTCTTGTTCATCCTGATGTTGGTAAGTTTTCTTGTGCTTGAGTTCTCTATTTCTTTTCCTGCTTGTTTGGGTGTCTTCTATTTGTAACCCGTTCTAGATCAGATCCCCAAGCTCGGGGGTGGCCTTGTAAAGGCCTAGGTTGGGTGGTGAGCATCTGTGGTTAGCTCTCTTTTATCAGGTTCAGCCAGATGGAGGAGCTTCAAGATTTCCCTTAAGAGAATGTTGTGAACAATTATTATTTGGATGTTTGTAACCTATGATGTTCTAAAGGATTTCATCCACATTTTGTTGCAATGATTTATCATGAAATTTTTAAAGCTTATATTTATGAAAACCTTGCTCCATATTTTAGATGGAGGATCAATGGAATGTAACCTTATACTAATTGTTATTCCTTTATAACCATGTGGTGAAATGAAATTTCTTTTGGTAGTGCAAACACATCTTATTTTAAATTAAGATTAGAGATTGCTTGGAATACCTCTGTTGTTATATGCTCAACAAAGATTGATTGATTTTACATTCGTTAGGTGTTAGCATTATATAACTTTCAATGTTTCAAATAAACTAGTTCAGATTTACTTGATAATAATATACTTGGTATAAATTAAAGAAATGTTTCTTATTAATTTTATTTTTATAAAATTCTGGGAAAATCTTCCAAAATGCAAAAGTTCAATATAAACATATTTTTCCACCATATTGTGGAGCTTGAAATATAGGAATTTTTGGTGAAATAAATTTAAAAAAAATCTATTTTTTAATGCTCCCTGTTTTGACATATACAGTCAAAACTTCACCAGTATTTATTTTATTTTTTGTTCTCTAAAATATATATATGTATATGTATATATATATATATATATATATATATATATATACATATATACATATGTATGTACATATATATACAAATATAAATATAATCATATTGCAACCATATATTAAATTAAGTAATGAAAAAATAAAAAAAAAGAAGTTTGTTTTCGCGTTGTGTCTGCGCGTATTTTTTTTTATTATTTTCATTGTTTTAAAAAAAAAAAAAATTAAGTTTGGAGGGGTCGAGCCCGCCCCCAAACCCTCGGCTCTACACCATAGTCTTTGGGGGCCGCGCATCGGTGGACCACCCACTGTGCTAAGCACAGTGGGGAGGCCCTGCCAACCAGCGTCGGCCGCCCCCACTAACCCCTGCCTCCCTGTGAACGCCTCTTGGGCGGTGGTGCCGCCGCTTGCGGCCACCACCGCGTCGCTCCCCTCTGATCCTACTGCCGCCACCGCTCCCTTCGTCCACCTCTCTCTGCTAAAACCCTTCGGCCGCCTCCCTCCCTTGCGGATTTGTTTTTAATTTTTGATGGGAATCGGTGTATGTTAGGTTTAGAATATAATATTATTAGATTTCTTTTATTTAAAGATTGGATTTGAATATAAATGGTTGATTAAAATAGAAAATTATATATATTTTTTAGGTGGTTAAAATTAATAAAAGGATATTAATAGTTTAAATATGTTTTTTTTATAGGATAGTTTCTTAATGGATATATATATATATATATATATATATATATATATATATATATGNTTTCTTAATGTATATATATATATATATATATATATATATATATATATATATATGATTAATTTCTTTCTTTAAAATGTATGTTTTATTTTATCTTTTTAGCATTTTCGAAATTGAGTTAGAGGGGGTTTAATTTCTATTATTTTTATTTTAGATTGTAATTAAATTAGAAGTTTCGTTATCCGTTTTGGATATAAATTAAGTTGTTGTTTTTTATATATTGTACTTATTAGATATTTCAATTATATTATTCTTTGTTAGTTTCTAGCTTTTAGATGTTTTTACCATCACCCTTGATCGTTTTCGTGCATGGTTGACTTTTGGTCAACCATGGTCAAACTTTGACCATTGGTCTCGATATTGGAACCCAGTGCTCCTTACGGCCTCTGGACCCTAGGGTTTCAGTTTTGAGCCTTTTGGAGACAGTTGACTTTTTGGTCAACATGGGTTGACTTTTTGGTCAACTATCTCATTTTGTGTGCCTATGACTTCCACAGTGCTTAGTAGGCTCTAGTGACCCTCCTTCACGTATTTTGAGGGATGGTTGAATTTTGGTCAACCCTAGTTGACTTTTAGTCAAACCGTCTCGATTTGCATGTGTGAGTCTTCTTTAGGGTCTAGCAAACCCTAGTTTGTACCATTCACTTATTTCAGAGTACAGTTGGCTATTGGTCAACTCTAGTTGACTTTTGGTCAACTTCCTCAGTTTACGTACAGGTGATAGCTATTCCTCTCCTTGTAACCTTTCCGATTTTGTTTATCCCTTTTGCACCATTTTGCGTGCACTTGTTACCCTTGTGTTTGTTTGGGTATCCTGTTTTAGTGCGCTTTTAAAAAAAAAATGTTCGTGTGTTTTTGCCCAACTTTTGGGCATGACAGTTTTTACACAGATGTGATGACGATATCACAGACTCACATGATTATGAATGGGATCACATGTCTGATGATAGCACAGACATTGAGGTAGATGTAATTCATAAATGTGCACCTCTGTTAGAGAGATGAGAAATTTATAACACTTCTCATAACACTACTATTGTCACAGAATCAAATGAGATGACAATGCCTAGGATTATTGATGAAGACATTGGTATCTTGCTAGGTCTATAAGAACTTCAAAGGATACAAGATATGAGTTTCAATGTGATAAGAGAAGAAAGATAAATCTCAACTGATGAGTCGCTAGAGTTAGATCCGCATATTACTAACAATGACCCTAATAATGACAATTTGACTCTTCATGATCTAAACGCTATAAAGATGACTTGATGAAACACGTATTGTAAGTTAATAGTCTTGATGTTGATGCGATATTTTCCTTACAAACCTTTGAATCATTATCCTTGGTAAACCCCAACCTTATTGATTGGATCAATTTAGACCCTACTCCTATCATGAACATTCCCAATGACTATACTTTGGCCTATTATCTAAATGCTTGTGAACCATATCCCTCTTCCACCAATGCAAGGAGCGTGAACCTGAAAAAGGAGGATATAAATTTTCTTAGTCACAAATTGAAAAATAAAAAGAAAAAAAGAACTGATGGTGAAAACCCTGTTGTGGCAGTATGAGATTCTAAAATAGTGAAAAAAAGATGTATTTGATGGTGAAAACCTCTTAGAGGCACAAAAATATGAGATTCTTGATATCCTCCTTGAGCACTTTCAAGAAAGATCTTCATTACTAATAGAGCCAATACAACCATTTAATTTGGGAACATCAGAAGCTCCTGAATTTGTCCACCTAGCACAATCACTATTAGAAGAAGAAAAGATACAATTTACTAAATTCCTCAAATAGAAAATGATCAACTTTGCATGGTCTTATACTGATATGACAGGACTAGATCTTGAGTTTATAATGCATCACTTATCTATAGCTCCTGGAATTGAACTCGTCAAACAAAAACTAAGAAATATGCACCCACATGTGGCATTATTGGTGAAAGCGGAGCTGGAAAAACTCTTAAAAGTTGGATTCATAAGGGTCATCACTTATGCAGGATGGATCTCTAATGTGGTACCATTTTCTAAAATAGACAAGTCTATTAGGATTTGCGCAGACTTTAGGGACTTAAAAAAGATTTTCCTAAATATGATTTCCTAGTACCAAATATTGATATGATTATATATCTCACAATAGGATATCAAATGTATTCACTCATGGATGGATTCTCAGGTTATAACCAAATAAATATTTCTTTCGAGGACCAAGAAAAGACAACATTTACATGTGCATGGGGAACATTTTTCTGGAACATCATGCCATTTGGAATAAAGAATGCTAAAGATAAGTATCAAAGAACTATGCCAATAATCTTTCATGATATGATACAAAAAAACATGGAGGACTATGTGGATGATACATTAGCCAAGTCAAAAATAAGAACAACTCACATTGAATACTTGAGGAAGATACTAGATCAAATGGAGAAATTTCAACTAAGACTAAATCCAAAGAAATGTGCATTTGGAGTCCAATAAGGGTAGCTCTTAGGGTTTATTATATTGGCTAAAGGAATTGAGGTGGATCCTGAAAAGATAAAAGTAATAATAGAAATTTCACCTCCTCACAATATTAGTCAAATGAGGACGCTTCAAGGAAGACTTCAGTCTATCAGGAGATTCATGTCCCAACTAGTAGATAGAACATAACCTTTCACCAAATTTCTACATAAAGGTGTTACTTTCAAATGGGATGAGCATTGTGAAAATAATTTCAAAGAATCAAAATATTATCTTTCTAACCCTCCTATTCACATGGCGCCTATTCATTGAAAACCATTGCTACTCTATTTCTTAGCTACGACTACATCGCTTCAAGTATTGCTAGTCCAAGAGAATGAAAACAAAAAGGAAAGGGCAATTTATTATATTAGCAGGACCTTGGTGTCTTATGAGCTCAACTATAGTATCATTGAAAAAGATTGCTTGGCAGTTGCTTTTGCATCCTAGAAGTTGAGACACTACATGCTCTCGCATATGATGAAGCTTATAGAAATAATTGACCCTCTCAAATATCTCTTGAGTAAAACAACATTGACAAGAAGACTAGAAAAATGGGTCTTGATACTAAGTGAATTTGATACCGAGTATGTAGATAGAAGGGATATCAAAGGACAAGTTCTAGCAGATCAACTAGATAATTCACCATTACAAGATGATGCACCTTTGATTATACAATTTCCAGATGAGACAATCATGCACTTAACAGAATATCCTTGGAAGATGTATTTTGATGGTTCTTTCACACAACAAGGGTCTTGAGTAGGGGTACTATTTATCACTCCTCAAGGCTACAAGATACCTAATGCATATAAAATGATGTTTCCATACACTAATAACATCTCAGAATATGAAGCATTGGTGAACGAACTCAATCTAGCTATGGAATGGAAAATCATAGAGTTATATGTGTATGGTGACTCTCAACTCATTATCAACAAGGTGAATGGTTTTCACCAGAAAAAAGATGAGAATCTGATGCCTTACAAACAACTGGTAGAATATTTGAAAAAGTAATTTGTTTTCATCACATTCCAACAAATTCCATGAATAGAAAACAAACATGTAGATGCTATGGCTACACTAGCATCCATGTTACAACTGGAGGAACACCAATTCTTCTATGACTTCTTGGTGGAATAATTATCCTTTCCAGTATTTGGTGGACCTAAATCCAAAGTTATTTATGCCTTCAACACCCAAGACATATCCTAATATGCCAAAATAATTGCCTATCTTACTGATCAAACCTTACCTAATGGCTTATCTAGGAATGAAAAATGAGCTTTAATCAGGACATCATCGCGTTATGTCCTCATTACTACTAACTTATATAGATGAGGTATTTATGGAACACTTGTTAGGTGTTTAGAACAAGAAGAGTTTGATCGTACATTATTAGAGTTTTACAAAGGTGTATGTGGATCGCACTCAAATGGATTTTCATTGGCTAAGAAACTTTTAAGAGTTGGATACTATTGGCCTACAATAGAAAAATATGTCATGTAATTTTCTAAAACATGTGACAAATGTCAAACACATGGAAACCTTATCCATGCTCCAGCCAGAGAACTCATACCTTTTATAAAACATTTTCCATTTTAACAATGGGCCTTTGATCTTATTGGAGAGATTTATCCTAATTATTCAAGTGGACACAAGTACATCATCATGACCATTGAATATTTCACTAATCGATTGAGGGAGTTCCGCTAATCAAAGTCACTGGAAAATAGGTGGCTATGTTTATCTTGAACTACATAATTTTTAGGTATGTGATAGCCTCTTCTATTGTAATAGACAATGGAGGGAAGTTCAAAAACTAAGATATCAAGGATCTTTGTACATAGTTTCGCATCACTCAGAATTGTTCTTCAATCTATTATCCTCAAGGTAATGGACAAGCTGAGGCTTCAAATAAAAACATCTTGAAAATATTACATAGAACTGTGATTAAGTCTGGCAGAGACTGACATTTGCAACTAAATCTGGCACTATGAGCCTATTAAACAAGAATCTAAACACCAAAAGGAGCCATGCAATTTTATCTATTCTATGGCGCAAAAGCAGTGCTAGAAATTGAAGTATAAATTTCATCTTTACGAGTATCTCTACAAGGTTTTGTTACAGATGAACAATACCGCATTGATAGGGTTCATGCAATAGAACTACTAGATGAGTGAAAATAATAAGCGTTTGATCATATCAAGGTATACCAAAAAATCATTTCAAAATGGTACTACAAAAAAGTAAAGCCATGACAGTTTCAAGTGGGGGATCTCATTCTAAGAGAGAATCCTAAAAATCAACAAACTAGAGAACAAAAAGGCAAATTTAAACCAACTGGCTGGGGCCTTTTGTTATAACAAAAACTTTTGGAACATGAGCTTATTAATTAGCTACACCTAAGGGAGATTTCCTTTCTGATCCCATCAATACCCTATGCTTGAAGTGGTTCTACGCTTGACATCTGGCTGAAGGGCCTATATAGTGGAAATAGTTCTCAGAAAATACCAAAAAATAAAAAAACATTGATCGTGAAGAAAGCTAAAAATAGTGGAAAAAGTCTTGAAAAATGTATTCTTGGTGAAAACCTGGAAAATAAGCACCTTGATAGTAACAAAAAAGAGAAAAAAGAAAAAATTACAAAAAAATTGAAAATAGAAAAAGTGCCTAGGTGAAAACTTGGCAAACAAGCGTCTTGGTAGAAAAAATAAAAATATTTTCCGAGTGGTGAAAACCTGGCAAATAGGTGTCACTTGTACTCTGTGCTCCATCTATTAATGCACTACCGACACTAATCCTTCATGATCATACCTGTGCTATTGGTTGACTCTGAATTCCTCACAAATGTCCTATCCTCTCTTGGGATTTGTCTGCATTTGTGTCTTAGTGATAGTCATTCTGCACTAGGGGGCATCTCTGCTAGCATGTTTGGTCAACGTTTTCTAGGTTGTCCTAGGTCCTTATTTAGGAAGGTTTTCCACTATAGAGAATACTTCTTAATACTTGCATAAAAATGTCACTATCACAAACAAGGGCATTTCTTTAACACCGCCTACTTGTAACAGATATCATACGAGTGTTTCTCAACACTTTAATCAAACAGTGTTCCTAAACAGTACATTGGATTACAATTTCCTATAAAGTTTATCTTCCTTAATCAGACATAAAAATGTATCGATTAATTCCTTGTTGTGATTGATGATTTCTCTACTGTGATTGGAAAATGAATCAACAGTTTTCTTTAACACTCCTTAAGCACATATAGACTAATCTTGGTTTGATTATGACTCTTTTGTGTTCTGATGATGTTTCAAACTAGGGGCATGTACTAATTTATATATTTTCTTTGGCTGATTATCATTTGTTTCTTGTTATGTCTTCTGAGTTACTCCATGGCATCTATTCAAAGACAAAGAGTCGCAAGGATAGCGGGCATAACATTTTCTTTCTTTTCTATGCATGGTGATTTTTTCAATGATCCTATAAATTTCACCATTCAAAGACAAAGAGTCACAAGGATAGGGGGCATAAGATTTTCTTGGTTTTCTATGTATGATTATTGTTTTAATGATCCTATAAATTTCACCTAACTTGGATGTTTATGGTAAGAGCTCCCAATGTGAATGGATAGCCAAATATATCTTGATCCTTGTTATGTGTAAACTAAGGTGATCTCGAATCTATTTCCTTGTCTATTTCTAATCAAATTCTTAGTAAGGTGTACGATACAGTACGTACCCTACAAGGATATGAATATTGAAGTTCATTGTAGGTTACATCTCTTACATTACACACGAAGAAAAGTTGATTCCTGAAGAAAAAGGAGATAACTGACAAGTCATCCTGGCCTCTATGGCTTGATGCATAGGTTTATTTTCAACATTGCATCCAATAAACATAGTATTTATACTTTCATGATACTTTTTTGAGTATTAGTGATAGTTGTACTATTTGATGATGTCCATTACACAAATGCCTTATGATGATAAAAATGCTAAAATCTACACAAATCAGTGATAGTCCTAGAAATCTGCATTTAGTTGCATGATTAATTTTTAAAATAACATAAGGGGTTGAGCTCAAAATGATTTCCTAGTTCATTCAAAATCCAAGTTTGACAACTTAATCTATGTTACTGATATATTCACGTCATTGCATTCATTTTTCATTCACAATGGAAAAGAGAAAATAAAAAACAAAGCATTCAAGAATTTCATTTCCTTTTACATCCTAACTACATCCATACATATATTTGCGTAAAGCAAATTTCAAAAACATACATTTGCACATTCATCTAGAATCATTCAAACACACATATATATAAATAATAATCAAAGAGCATCAATGATATCATCACATGAATCTATTCTAAATCATCAAAGACCAAGTACATAATCACAATGTGGATCAATCTAAATATCTATCAACAAAGAGAACCAATGAGAATATTAGAATCAGAAGTAGCTATCTTTGATATATATCAGTAAATCTCAGATAAAAATTGTGGAAATGTCTACAACAAGTATCAGCAAGATCATGATAAAGAATATACACTATTGGAAATGATTTGAGTAACTGAGAGGGGAGGGGTGAAATACTTACCACAAAAACAAATACAAGTCCCTTAGGTGTCTTAACCAAATTTATCAATGTTGCTAGGTTAACATAAATATCCTACTGTCACTCGATTAACATAGAAAATATTAAGATATTAACATTGATTATCCTTTAGTAATTAATTACAGAAACATAAACCATAAAAAATGAATTAAATGTATATAGATAACACCAAGATTTAATGTGGAAACCCAATATGAGAAAAACCACCAATTGCAACTAGTCACTATTTTTCACTCTTCTAAAGTGAGTCTTGTCAGGAGCCAACCCTGTTAAAGGTTACAATAACACAGTGTTAGGTGTGACCCTTTTAGAGGATTTAATCACCCTGTAAGGAGTGGCCTTGTTATAGGTCTTCGAACACTTCAATATAGAAATTTCACCTTGTGAAAGGATTTAAAAAATGTTAAATATACTATGTTAAGAGATTTTGATCACTACTACAATTGTTAGAGAGTAACAATGGATTGACCTATTTTGATAAGCAACTGTCTTTGCTAATTCAGATCTCTTTCTAAATTTGATTACTTGATCCTCACTAATTGGATATTCTATTGCAGCTCTATATGTTTTGTACTCAATCAAAATCCCATCTGATTTCACCTTCACTCTTCATATCAAAAAACAAATATCTTCAGACCTCCACATTCTATTTGATCCAAACTTGACCTTATATGTATATGATAAGCCTTGTCAAGTCAGCCTTAATATCCTTCCAAATAAAAAATAAAACTAAATTTTTTTGTCTTCATACAATCAAGTATCCATAAAATATAAACTATTGTTAGTTGGTTGTCACTAAAAGAATAACTCGGTCAATACTGAAATCCTTCAATGCCCGACCAAAATTGTAATGCCTGAGTGAACTTGGTTAGAGATAAAATTCACTTTGGTCATCTTCAATGCCCAAGAGCGCTTGACAGACACTGATTATGCTCAGATAGGATTAGACATTTGTGTAAACATTACTATACTTGTGTAAACATCAATGACAATACACAATTGAATAATTGTCATCAACAATCTCCCTCTTTGATATTTATGGCAACACAACATGTCATAATACAAAGAATTATAGAGAAACAGACATAAGAATGAAATTTTTTAATGTCCTTAGCTTCATTATGATTCTCATACAAAAAATCCCTCTGTCATCAATATCTGAAATACAAACTTCTCCCTCTTACATTAATCTCTCCATTAGGAATCTTTATGACATCAGTAATCTCTCCCTCTTTGACAACCCATGCCAAAGACATCAACTAATATTTGTATATCCAATATAGTTGTAGTGTACTTGTTTGTACTGATTCATATGCAATAAGATCTAAATATCGACATCAACATGTTAAGTCAGTTCTGTAGTTTGGTTGATGCATCACTAAACTATGTTTTAGTGAGCCCCAGTTAGGGGAATCACCCCTATCTTTCCTCTAAGATAAAAAAAAATTCATCCTTAAGTAATGGTTTTGTGAATATGTCTGCAATTTTTTCTTTAGTATTCACATATTCCAATCTTAATTCTTTGTCCTGAACCAATTTCCTTAAGAAATGATACTTTATTTCAATATGTTTAGTCTTAGTATGCATCATAGGTTTCTTTGATATGTTATTAGCACTGGTGTTGTCACAATAGATAATGATTGGTTCTTTGATTTCAACCTTCATACCTCACAACAACTGTTTGAACCATATGATGTTTGAAAAATTTACTGCTGCATCAACATATTATGCTTCTGCTATAGACTGAGAAATGTAGTTCTATCTCTTTCTTGTCCAGGAGACTAACCTCTTTCCAAGAAATAATTCTTGACCACTTGTTCTTTTTTGGTCATCAACACTTCCTTCCCAATCAACATTAGTAAAATTATTCAAATCAAAGCTTCCTCCTTTCTTATACCATAATCCATAATCTTCAGTACCCTTAAGATATCTTAGAATCCTTTTGATAACCATCAAATGATTCTGTCTAGAAATAAGAATTTCTGGATTTGATTGTGTTGTGAATTATATCATGAAATCACAACACAATCAAATCCAGAAATTCTTATTTTTATTATTATCATGGATTATGGAAATCTCTTCTCTTTGATTCTCTCTAGGATTAGCTGAAAACCTTGCAACAATACCAGCTGCTATTGCAATATCAGGTCTAGTGTGAACAACATATTGAATTTTTCCAATCATGGATGTGTAGGTAGTCTGATTTACCTCCTTTGAATCATGATCCTTAGATAGCTTATGTCCAGTAGGCATGGGTGCTCCAACTGGTCTGGAATCTTCCATCCCAAATTCTTTTAGTATCTCTTTGATGTATTTAGACTGAGTAATGTATATACCATCCTTCATCTAATAAAATTGTAAACCAACAATGAATCTAATTTCACAAAACATAGACATCTCAAATTCCTTATTCATTGTAAAGGATAAAAATGTGGTATGGTAGATCTACTAGGGTTTAGAAAAAGAGATCCAATGTTACATACTAATCACCATTTACATTTGTTTTTAGTTTTTTTGTGTACTATATTATTGAAATGGAAATATAGATATGAAATTATTGCATGAATAAAGGCTTTAAATACATACCTCACATTGTAGCAGATCCAAAAATACCCATTTTCTGATGTCTCTGTCAAGTTTCCAGAAAATCTGCAATTGGATCTGGAAGAAAAACACAGAGATGGAGAATACCCAAAAATATTTTCCAAATCTGGCTCAGGTTGATTTTGACCCAAAAATGAATGTTGCCTTTGACCCAAAAGTGAAGCTTGCCTTTGACCCAAAAATGAATGTCGCCTTTGACCTGCACAGTCTGACATAAAATCTATTTCTCGATCTTGGAAGTTTGCTGAAAAGGGTATCTGAATTTGACCTGCAACTCCCAAAACAACGACTATAGATATCTGAAAAAGTGCATTTTGGGGTGGATATATAGGGTTTTTCCTTAGTAAAACCCCAATTTTGGTGGTTTCCACCTCCATGAATGGTCAGATGTAATAAAATGTATGTGTGTGTTTCTCGTAGGAAGAGCTTTGAATGTGCAATACTAATATCTAATCTTCTAGATTGAAACCCTAGCATGAATTGAAATGAGAAAGAAATGCATAGATTTAAATATGATAAAGAAATAATATCAAGTCTGCAAGGCTAAAGTACTCCTATCAAAATCACAATCTATAATCGCTACCCCATGGTTGTAACCTTTGAATTCTTGAATGTCGAAAGTAGTAGATCAATGAAGAAGGAAGGATTTGAAGAAGTCTTTCTTTCTCGAATGAAGATCTACAGTGGTTTTGTTCATAAAAGTGCTTTCTTGTATCAAGGAATCATCATATCTTATCCTTCTATATCATCCTCTTTCATTCTTGCATCATCATATCATGACCATATGCATCATAATATCGTAGTGATCTTGTTGTGTCATTATGTCTAATGAAGGCAAAAGAGAGTGTTTATATAGAGATCTCAAGGTAGATCTCCTAGGGAAATGCAAGGGACCCAAATTAAAATTTTTCCTTGAATTATGGTCCAATAAAAATCACCAACCAAGGAGGGGATGTATTAATTTGAATATCAGAGAAAACACTTCCACACCCAGACCCAGGAACCTATTTTTAAGTTTAGGGCCTCGATAGGTTCCAGATCTAAAAGTGAGGACCAACACCCGACATAAGTCAAAATAGACCTCAACATTGACCTAGGTCAAGGTCAACCTCAATTCTGACCTAGGTTAGGATAGACCTCAACCCTGACGTGAGGTTTCAGGAAGGTCACCATAAGAAATTTGTAAGATTCCCAGGTCAGCCGGGGACCTAGGAAGGTGAGAAAACACACCAGAGTGCTGGGGAGAGTCACAAAGGCCATAGAAGGGGTATGATGAAGATTAGGAGAGACACTACATAGGTTCTACCTAAAAATAAAGTGACAGAGGGAAATTAAGGAGAATGCACAAGATCCTAACCCTAATTTCACCTAGAAATGCAGAATCAAGTGTAGATGCATCCTAAATGCAAATATAACATGCAAGTGTAATAAATGAGGGTGGTAAACCTACCAAAATGGAAGTGCTTCCATTTTTAGATGATACAGTCAACCCCCACTTTATCTTAGATATGACACTACATGAATATGTAAGCTAAAATAAGAAAACATCATGAAATAAAAAGGATATAGCCAAGTCCTCAAGGTATAGATACTACAAGAAACCATTAGTACCCGCAACCTGCAGCACACAAGGTTAATGAAAATCTATAGAGAACCTAAGAATTACTAGGATGAATTTGAGAATTTCATATATCCTCTTATGACCCCCTATTTCGGCTTACTAATGCTAAAAGGTGAAATAGGGTGATAAGGTTAGACCTATACACTAGATATGTAGTTTATTGAAAAGTCCTTTCCTAAACTAGTTAGAAGGATTCCTAACCTTCCTAAACTAATTGAAGGGTTTATATATTTGAATCACAATTCCAATTCCACCAGCAACACTAAAACTAGACCTACCGAACTCCAATTGTGATGAAAAGAGTGAATGTTTATCTAAATGCATATGAAGGAAAATTCAAATTTAACCTAAGTAAATTAAAAAAAAAACCCTCACAAAGCCCTAATTTGTAGCTATAAATAAGAGAAGGAAACACTTACCTCATCATTCTTACCATTTTTAGAGTTTAGGAAAAGAAGTAGAATGCTAAAGAGAGAAGAACTTCAAGCGACCCGCATGGAGATCCTGAGAGAGTGCCTAACCAACAGACAACCACTTCCTGAAGTAAGTTCATTGTTTTGATATTTGTGGTCATAAAATTCATATTTTCATAGGTAAGGTCAACCTTGACCCAAAAAGGTTGACCCTAACCTAGTTATGTCAACCTTGACCCTTTAAGGTCAACCATAACTAGGAAGATCTCACCCTTTCTAGGGATAAGGTTGACCCTAACACAAAAATGTCAACCTTGACCAAAAAAGGTTGAACTTGACCCAAAAAGGTCGACCTTGACCTGGTCAAGTGAGTATTATAGTTTCATGATGATAGAGTACTGATATGATGATGTTTGTGCTGACATGATCTTTTCCATCTCCGAGAGCACCCCTTCAGAGGGCTATTGATGACTTTTAGAGAGAACTCGTCCGAGATAAAACATGATGAGATACAGATATTGAGAGATGTGGGACTGTACTGGGTAGAATTCCTATCATAGATTAGGCTTCATTGAGCTATGATATTGGCCATGATATAGAGGTGGGATGAGGATACTTGTTCCTTCCATCTTCCCCGAGGAGAGATCATGATCACATTGGAGGATGTGTATAGGATCCTATGACTTCCAGTCTGAGGTGAGCTTGTCAGAACAAGAGTGCAACAGGGTCCTGATGAGATCCTCTCAGATGGGGAGTATTGTTTAGGATGAGTACCATATATGAGGACCCAGGCAAATCAGATCAATATATCAGCCATACTAGTAGGCCTGACACCTTTGGTACGGAAAGTGATGTTGTGTATACTCTCTTTAGTTATAGTACTTAAAAAAAAGGGTACAATATTTTGAGCGCCATTCACTCATCTTGTATGTAGGATGGAGGGTCACAAGACTATCTTCTCATGGGGTTGTATCATGTTAGCCCATCTCTACCATGAGTTGTGTCAGTTAGTGAGATACTAGTGGGAGAGTCTCATAGTATGCACCTTGCTACATGTTTGGATGTTTGAGCATTACACATGTACATGACCATAGGGTGTTCTGATGATGGTAGATGCGAGAAAACTAAGAGATTTTTCCTACCAACTAGAAGATGTCTGGTAGTACAAGGATATCCTCTTTTGGAGGGTACACCTTGACTATGTGCTAGGTATTGATGTGATATGGAGATTGTAGTGTCAGATGAAAAAATGGATAGATACTTGACACCAGCTATGATACTCATAGAAGCGTAAGCTGCTAGAGGGTCCTACTATTCATGCAGTGATGCCATATTACTATGACAGAGTGATGAGATAGTTTGGTCTAATACAGGGGGTCCCTAGATCAGTACCTCAGTATGTACACCTAACCAGATACTATCAGAGACCCAGTGCTATACGCTGACCTACAGAAGAAGATATTGTAGATAGAGAGACAGATGAGACCGAGGATATAGAGGTAGCTCCCGATGTATCCTATTCAATCGTTAGCAAAGAGTATATTAGATACTAGAGTTTATAAGGAACCCACCCCATTTTCCCTGATGACTATCCCATAAGTGATCCAGGTCTCTCAGAGAGGACACACAGAGGTAGTGGCATACCAGTGGAGGAGGAGGAGGATCAGAAAGATGAGGAGGATCCCATCTCCAAGGGAGATCCTATGGAGGAGGAGAGAGTGGAAGAGAGAGAAGAGGAGAGAGAAGAAGAGAGAGTAGAGGAGAGAGCAGAGGAGATGCCCCAAGCCGATAGTACTGGTGTAGATGAGTATGTTGTCTATGTTGTACCATTGAGTTCATGATGACCTCCCCACCCTCATATAGAGACACCACCTTTGAGACCCAGACATAGTGAGCATGGAGAGAGAAGTAATTCCATGCCCCCACCATCTAGGTCCTTTGGTGACACTCAGGAGGGATATCTAGGTATGAAATATGCATTATATTTGAATATTTTAATTGAATGTTTTAAAAATAAGCACTAAAAGATAAATATGTTTTAATTCTGCAGCTAGCATAGTGGAGTGGATGAGCTTTATATACGAGGTCCTGAAGGATACATGTATATCCTACCAACTGCGAGCTAGCAAGAAAGAGTCCCTCTTTGGAAAGAGAGATCTTGACATACATGTGAATGTCTTTGCATGTGTCCAACAAGAGCTAAGGTTATGCAAAGAGAGAGAAGAGAAATTGATGGCTAACCTACAAAGAGCCTAGGAATGTAACTATGAGATGAGCATGTTGAGGAGCCGCACACAGACTACCGTACTGAGATCCTACACTTCACATTATAGACCAAAGAGAGCTGGGAGCCATCAACCTTCAGAGTGTAGAGACAAAGGTTGATAGATAGGGCACATGTGAAATATATGTATCAAACTCATAGAAGTTATATATATATGAAAATTTTTCTTTTCCCAGTTAGTTCTATGATTGATTATTGTATTTTTCACCAATACATAAATCTTAACAAAAAGAAAGAATGAAGACATGTATGAATGTATTCAAATGTAATTTTCTAAAATCACATAACCTATAAAACAAACATAACTACTCTATAAGGAATACATAAATACACAAAGAAAGAATGATGTACTAGGGATAATAACATTTGAGATGCATAATTTTAATAGGTTCCTTAAAAGGGACACCATCCATATCAACAATCTTATAAGCACTCGAAGCAAAGTCCTCAATTACCACAAAAGGTCCAAGCTAATTAGGGATAAACTTCCCTTTTTCACCAGGTAAAACATTCACATTCCTTTGATTCTCATACAAGACTAAATCACCTACCAAAAATGACTGTTCAATCACCTTATGATTATACTATTTCTGAAGTCATTTATGATAAGCCTTTATATGTTCCAAAAAATTTATCCGTTGTTCATCCAACATTTCTAATAATCATTGTTCCTGAAAAGTATCCTTGTCAATTATCCCATGAAATGAAACACACAAAGAAGGTATTTCTAATTCTAATGACATAATAGCATCAGTAGCATAGAAAAGATTATAAGGAGAAGTACCCGTGGCAGTACGAACACTAGTCCTATAATCCCATAGAGCATAGGTAAGTTGGGTATGCCAATCTTTCACATGCTTATTAACCGTTTTCCTTAAGATTTAATCAATAACTTTATTTGATGATTCAACTTGACCTTTAGATTGAGGATAGTAGGGAGTAGAAAATCTATGCTAAATACGATATTTCTCCAAGAATTTTGTGACTTCTTTACTCTGGAAAGAAGTTCCATTATCCAAAACTATCATTGAAGAATACCAAATTGTGCTATAGCATGATTAAGGTGAAATCACAAATAACATCTGCGGTAGTAGAACGGAGAGGAATAGCTTCTACCCACTTTGTGAAGTGATCTATAGATGTCAGGATGTATGTATGTCCTTGAGAATAAGATGGTGAGATTTTTCCAATAAGATCAAAACCCAAATACTAAAAGGCAATGGAGCAACTTATTACAAAGCTCACGAGAAGGAGCATGAATTGAATTACTATGTTTCTGACAATAAGGACACTTCTTAACAAACATGGAAGAATCTTGTTCCATTTTTTTCCAATAATATCCCATTGTAAGAAGTTTATTGACTAAAGACTTCCCACCAAAATGTCCCCCACAAGAACCAGAATGAGCTTCTTCTAAAGCTATCAAAATTTTGGTTCTACAAAGACATCTTAATAGAAAACCATTATAAGAGTATTTGTAAAGTGTATCTCCCAGAATGATATAATGTGCTACCACCTTCCTAATATGATTATGCATGTTCCTTGTTGTTGATTCAAGAAAAGTACCATCTTTCAAAAAATGAAAGATATGTGAATACCATTCATCCAAATGCAAGTTGAAACAATCAGCAGTAACCTTATTATAAATTGTAGGGTGTTTAAGAGTATGTATAGTAAATTTAAATTCTTCAACATTATTATCAAGACAAACCAAAGAAGTTGCACTTTCCATGGTGTCCGCATGTCGATTATCTTTCCTAGGTAAAGTCTGAATCGTATAGGAAGAGAATTATGAAATAATATCGAGAGACAAATCTCTATATTGTGTCATTTTATCATTCTTAGTTTGATAACCTCCTTTGATTTGTTCCACAATAATTGTGAATCCCCAAAGATTTCCAAGTTTTCAATATGAAGGGATGCAATTGCTCGTAAGCCAGCTATAAGAGCTTCATACTCTACAATATTGTTAGTACAAGGAAAGGTCAATTTATATGACATAGGGATAGGTTTCTTGTAGGAGGGACCAAGATAATTCCAACACCAGAACCTTTCCTACATTGAGAAATATCAAAATATAATTCCCAAACATCCTCTTTCTTAATAGCTAGAATGTTCTCATCAGGGAATTCTATTAAGGTAAAGCATGTATCAGAATGAGGACAAGAAGCTTATGCTAAATAATCAGTTAAAGCTTTTCCTTTAATTGACTTTTGAGAAATGAAATTAAGATCAAATTCCATAAGTAACATCACCCAATTTTCTGGATAGCCAAAGAAACCAGTCTTTGAGAAAAGGTGTTTTAAAGGATCAAATTTAACCATCACATTGACCTAACCATTCAATAGGTAATGCCTAAGTTTTTGAAAAGAATAAAATAAAGCCAAACATTGTCTTTCCAAGTCGGTATATCTTGTTTCATAATCAAGTAAAGTCTGACTAATGTTGTATGCCAGTCTTTCCTTACCTTCACTATCATGCTGAGCCAACAATACACTCACGGTATTCGGAGTAGTGGAAGTATATAGATAAAAGAGTTTATTAAATTGAGTGGGTTGCAAAGTAGGAGGATTGGTGAGATACTTCTTAAATTTATCAAAATATTGTTTACATTCCTCATTCCAAGAACAAATGGTATCTTTTCTAAGCAAGGAAGTGAAAGGAACAGTTCTATTGGCTAAGTTAGAAATAAAGCGACGAATGGCTTGAATTTTTTGTTGTAAACTATGTAATTGAGAAATATTCTTAGGAGGAAGCATATCAACAATAGCAATAATCTTATTAGTATCAAACTCTATGTCTCTCTTAGAGATTATAAATCCTAATAATTTACCAGAATCAACTCCAAAGGCACATTTCTTAGGATTTAATCTCATATTATAACTCCTAATTCTTTCAAATATTTTCTGTAAAATAAAAAAATGATCCTCTGTTTGTATAGATTTTTCCAAGATATGCACATAATCTTCTAGAATCATATGAATGTAATCGTGAAATATCAAAGTCATAGCGCGCTGATAAGTTGCTCCCACATTTATTAATCCAAAAGGCATCAGGACCCAACAAAATGTTCCCCAAAGTGTTATAAATGTGGTCTTAATTTGGTCTTACATAGGAATAAATATTTGATTGTAACCCAAAAAACCATTCATAAAAGACAATAAAGCATGACCCGCTGTTGAATTCACAATCATATCAATAATAGGTAATGGGAAATCATCTTTTAAGGATGCCTTATTTAAATCTCAAAAGTCAGTGCACATCCTGTTAGGGTTTTTTCTTGTATGAATCACAGTGCTTGAAATGACTACTTGAACACTATGCCTCCTAATACTAATTTAGATACAAGAAAAGCCTAATTGCTAAGGATTTGATAAGATCCTTCTTCATTTTTGAGCTCCACATATACTCAGGCAAGTTTTACCTCTTAATGATTACTGATCACACAGTATATATAAACGTGGACACTAATTTTCTATGTATCTTTGTTAAACCAACTTATGAAACACCTTGCAAGTGATCAAGCACAACCAAATGCAAAGCTTAACCAGACAAACTATAATTGTAAAATATAGAAAAAACTAGTGATATAAGGATATTCACCCTTCTTCTTTTCGAACCCAGAGGCTCGGGAAGGCTAACCTATCAGATTCACTTCTACAAGGAATCACCAAATATATTTGCACTATTCAATGCAAATTGTACACATTTCTGCTCTTAGACAGGAAAGGGAAAATGGTTTGATTTTAAATGATTGATGATGAAACTGCATAACCAGTAAAGGACTAGTGCCTTATCTATTGGGAAACAGAGTCAAATGAATACACATCTCCAGAAAACCCTCCAACTCCAAACATACAAAAACCAAGTGAAGTGCTTTACAAATCACTCTTCTCAATCCAATATCTGGACATCAAATTCGTATGCAAATTTTGAACTCTTAGATTTTACCTCTCAGAATTAATCCCTCCTTGAAAGAAACTTTGAGATAAACTCACAACTACCTTATAATTAGTGCATTAAAATGCCTTACAGATTAACACACAAGAATTGAAATCAGACATACAAAGACATCAATAGATATTGCATAGGGATTCCATTGCTTTTTATTGAAGAATCATCTAACTCTGCATATTTACAAGACAAATATACAACAAAAAATAAGACTCCATATCCTGGAAGCTGCCTAGCAGCATAATTTTCACCATCCTCTGTTACAATGGAGAAAAAACTAGATATAGGAAAAAGGGGAAAACAATCCAGTCACCGACACCTGTCTGCTTCCCAAAAAATATCTGCAACTGTTCAAATAGAAACTACAAAAATCTGATTTGATTTTCCCTCAATTGGTCTACAAAATCATCTTCTTCATTCCGAGACCTTTCCCGCAACATATGATACTCCATAGTTTGGAAAAGATTTTCCCTCTGAATTTTTAATTCCAGTTTGCCCTCCCGTGCATATTCAGTTTTGAAGTTTGAAATATTTGCATTTGAATTTAATTATTTTTCAATAGTTGAACTATTGAAATGACACTAATTTAACTTAAATATTTCCCCTTTTCTAGATTTTGTCTCATTTTGACACTTTTCACCAAGGCTTAATGGCTTAATGGTTAGATATTGTGCATCTTTCCATTAAGCCATTAAGCAAACCCTTAGATCCTTTTGAAGTTGCTCACTTTTTAACCACTTTCCATTTGTGATGGATTTAATTGATTATTTCAATTAATTGATTATTTCCCCACGTTGCACTAGAATGTGACACTTGTCGCAAGGGATTAATGGCTTAATGGTTAGATAGTGTGCATCTTTCCATTAAGCCATTAAGCCTACCTTTGGATCTTGTGGAAGATGCTCACTGGTTAACCCAATTGTTGAAAGAATTTCAAAATAAAAAATATATAAAATTTGCACATCTCACCAGAATGCGCCAAGTGTCACCCTCTAATTGGTTCGCAGGTCCACTTGGCACCACGTGTCGATTTCTGATTGTGCCTCTGAACTGCATTTGAATTATGCCACTTGGCACCTACTGGGCACCACATGGCATCCTTTGATTCACTGACTGATCCACTAGGCACCACTTGTCATTTGTGCCACATGGACCAATGGTTCTGTTGAGTTTTTTAAAGCTTTTTAAGCTTTATGTGTATTTTTGACCAAAATTAAGGTGGGACCCACCGCATGTACTGAGCATTCCAGCCAGCCAAGAGGCCCACCATGGAATTCCTTCCTTTTCACTTCATATTGCATATAAATTCATTTAGTATATAAATCCTAAATATGACCTGTGCACTATGCATGTGGGATCAAAGATTTTTATTGCCTATGCACAAAAATGCCTGGAAGTGCTCAATTTTCTTCATGTCTTGGACTTGCAACTTGCTATCTCTGTGTGCTGGAAGCCTCCCTCTGGCATCTCTACTGGCTTTTGTCTATTACACTAATAAAATAAATTTTAAATAGAGAAGTCTCCTCCCTGTTAGAAATGCAGACATGATGGGAAATTCTCACATTTGCAATGTTCTATATTTAAAATAACAGTTTTGAAACTCCATTAATCTCCTTGAAAATCCTGCACAGGACTAGCTTCTTCTTACTTTGCACTTGCTGAAGCTTTGAAAGAAAGACAATCCCATTTCCTCCTTCATTCATGCCTCCAATTCATATTACAAACTATGCATTGAGTTTAGCAAACTTTGAAAGTCTTCTGTCTAAAACTGCGCAACATCTGGCAATGGTAATTGTTGTCTGTCTTAGTAAAGATGTTTGCATGAGTGTTGAGCTAGCAGCCTTCCTCTATCCATCGTGTGGACTCCAGTCTATGTGCTGCATTGGCAGCCCTTTCCTCCTTAGCACCAGTCTCAACTCATTTCCCTCAAAATTGTGCAGTTTTCATTGCCTGGCAGTATGCGCAAGCTCCCTGGCATTTGATTATTAAAACCAAATTTTAAAACTTAGCATACACCTCATAAACAATGTGCAGGCCTTTTTTCAAAACTATGGTAGGCCTCTTGAATTGAAATTGCATAGGACTCCATGCCTTGCGCAAGTCTAATTGCTCTACAATCCAGCGCAGCCATGCTCGGAATATTTGTTTTTGTTTTTAAAGTTTAAAACTGTCCTTCAAATTGTACTGGCTGCCTCTCCTTTGCAGATTGATTCACTCCCCCGCATGCCTGGTTCAATCAAAAGCCAATCCCAATCTATGACAGCTTACATAGAGGATATCTACGCCAGCAATAGGCTTAGAATTTGCTTCTGCCAATGTATTGGCTTGGGAATTTGCATCCATATGATGTTGTTTCAAATCTCAATCATCGATCTACAACCACCATAACTTCCTTATTTGGTGAAGACATCACCTTGCGGTATTTCTTTTCAGCAAGAGGTGGCTTAAGACTCTCTAGCATCCTTTTTTTTATTGCATAGATCATGTTTGGTTTTCCGTAGCACTTCATGTGCCTTTGTCTGTGCTTCACATTTTGCTTAAACTGGAGACCATCATGCTGCACGGTTCCTTGTGTAAAATCCATTCCAAATAATTGTAGATCCTCTATATTCTTGTAATTACCACTTAAGGAACCTCATGTTTGTATAAAAACCATTATTTAAATCAACAATTGATTAAAATAATATACTTTTGAAACCACATAAGTTACATATTGAACTTTTGCACACAAACAACAAGTTCCTAAGACATTGATTCGAGCATTGCCTCTCCTGAAAACCAATTTCATCTTTTAAAAATCAAACTTGATCATCCATGCGACCTGGACAATGAGGCATTGAATTGGCAGGCTTTAAATAACTCATTACAATTCTGCATAGCTTAACTCATTAATGCCATCTGGCCTCCGAGGTTGGCTTTAAAAACTGACAAGATCCAGCAACTGGGACATGGCGATGGGCATATAAATTGTTTTTTTAGCATTCTTCCATACTGCAAATTAGAAATTGATGTAACCAAACAGGTGAAAAGATTGTAATCGCCCAAGTTGCCTATTCAGAACAATTCTACAAATCACCCTGTCAGATAGCGGTAAACGCATTTGGCTTTGACTTTGAAAACAAGTCAAATGATCTCCTGAGATTTCGAGCCTTTGGATACTGGAAGTATGTGATATGGAGAATATAGATCTAGAAGGGTGACTCTTGACAATTATCCAGGCACATTTAGTGACCCCTCGAAAGTAGCCACTTGAAAATGCAGAAAATAGGAAACATGAAGAATATCGATTTCTGCAAATGAAAGGAAACTTGAAAAGTGTGCAAATAAAACCCTCAAGATCTGAGACATGGGAAAATTGAAGTAAATTTTGCCTATAATTTAGGGAAACCATTTTACTGATGTGATCAATCACAGTATTCAATATATAACCTCGCAAGCAGGGTCTCTGACCAAGCTGTGCGACTGATCTGCATCAAATTGTTAGAAACTACAAATGGAATCGGATTGGCAAATTGGACAAACAGATTCATCATGACTTGAAAATCATCAGGGAAGCACATTTCCATGCCTAGAATACAAGGGAACTTTCAATTATCCATTCCACTCAATCAGGTGTGAAATTTTAAGACCTCAAAGTAGGTCATTCAAAAATCTGCATTTGACAGTTTGGCACACTGATAGTAACTGCAAATGGAATGGGCTTAGCAAACTGACCAAATGGACTTTTCGTGACCCAAAGATGAAGACTCAAGAATTAGTTGACCTTTATAATGGAGTACAAGAGGAATTTTTTCAATTAGGTCACTAGGTCAAAATTTACAGTCAGTCAAACAGGGCTATTCAGAATTCTGATCAATTACACAATGCATGACAACAACAAACTACCAACTTTGAGGGGTTTGAAAACTAGTCAAAACATATGGAAATGACTTGGGATTTGAATAATAGGTTCTCTGATACATATAATCAACATCCCCAAAGTGGCGGGTCATGAAACTCAACAAGAAACAAGATATTGAAAAGCAAACTAGGCCATTTATAACAGATTAACAGTTGGGCATAAATGCAGATTTTAACAAGTGCTCAAAACAAGACATCACAAAATAACTCAAAACTTGAAATTAGCGAACTAGGATGTCTTCAAATGCCTAAAAAAGAGTAATAAGTACTTGACATGCATGGTATACCTCAGAATTTCATCAGGGCAAATAGGCTCAAAAAGCACTTTAGGGGGTCAAATTGCAAAATTTTAACATGGTACTTCAAAAACCCTTACTGCTTTTTTTCAGTCCCAATAGTGGCTCTGACTGTGGACACATGGCCAATGCGGGCATGCAGAGAACTTTCAAAATCTCATGGTACATCAGACCACCCAAAAAGAACATCAGACTTTCTACTTTCACTTTCTCTCTCTTCTCGTTTGCAACTTTTTCTCCAAAAATAGTGAACCTCTTTATTGAAAGGAAACACACCACATGACTGAAAGGGAAAGAAAGAAACTATACAAACAAGAAGCTTATTTACAAAGGCCCAAACCCCTTCATGACTGAAATCAACACTTACCTCTATCGAAAATATGATTTTCATCTCCATGCATCCAAGGTAAATTGAGGCTGTCATATCCATTCACTTGATCAAAAGTGCTGCCCTGAATCTTCAACATGTCAAACAAAAAGTAATCAGAAAACTCACCTTCACTTGGCAAAGAAAAAGCACTAAATCTCTACGTATGTTGATCACTATGTGATATCACAACATCACATCCTTGAAGATCACTATCTTTCTGAAACAATAAACATTCCATCTCAATCTCATGGCTGGAAACATGTTCATTCACTTCAATACATGCCTGAATATCAAAGAAAAACCTGTCATATTCAGCCTCATATGTATCATGCAAAGAATCATGGGAAGCGTGATGAACCATAACCTCTGATTTCATACTTAGTTCACCATGAAAAAATTCATTCATTTTCAGACTGTAATAATTTTCAAGATCAACATTGGAGGAAGATTGATTAGAGCGGAAGGAAACTGAATCAGTCATTTCATCCTGGCTCCAATAGTTATTGTTTTCATAATCTGATATATTATCTAGATCAACTGAATTTTTAACCATGTCCTCATACAAAGGATTACAAAATACATGGGAAACCTTTTCAAAATCAAGATAGCAAAGCATTGGCTGATTCACATCTATTTCTCTATCAAAGAGTGAGTTAGAAACTTCAATAAACCCATCATTAGTTTCTAAATCGTAACCATCACCAAGGATGGAACATTCTGACTCAACATCATTATGAGTTGAACAATCATCATTGCTATCAATTTGAGAAGAAGCACAACTACAACTATCATTTTTTAAAAGAAAATCCTCAATGATCTCATCAAAATAATCAGCTATATGAAAAGGTGTTGGTGTTGGGACATCATATCACATCCATTTTCAAAATTTGACAATTCTTTATCCCTTTCTTCTACAAATTCCTCACAAATGCTTCCTTGGACACCCCTGTTTAATGACATGGATTGAAAACAATCTTCCTTATTTGAAACAAGGACTAAAACTTTGTGGCTCATGTCTTTTTGTGCAAGAAAATCACTGCAACAACTTCTGTCTGTGTCATAATCACTCTCTTGGTGCTCATTAAAGTCTTCCTTAAGTTCAGACAAGAAGTCTGCATTATTGTACTAAATAGAAGACAAATCTACAGACTGAAAAGAAAAATTATTTACTAAAGATTCATCTTCATCAATCTAATGTTCATCTACTTCATCATCATCATAATAAGATTCAACACTATCATCAGAAGAACTAGAGTCAGTACCATCTACACTTTCAAATTTAGATTTTTCAATTTCATCAATCCATCTTTTAACACGTTCAGATGCCTCTTCTCTAAGAGATGCTGACCAATCAAGTGATTCTGGCACACAAAGCTCTAAAAATAATTGCACCCACTCTAATTCTGGAAAGTCAATATCAGTTATAAGATTATCAACTGCACTAGAAAACCTTTGATAAAATGAATATGTTGATTCCCTTTTTCTATCTCCTACCCTTTCTCTCAAAATCAATAGGGCCTTTCCTTGGATCTTTTGATCAATTAATGCAGTATTCGCTTTTCTACTAGCAATTTCAAGATCTTGCTTGTGAATTTCAGATCTAGAAAACATATCTCCCTCCATGAGAGTTGGAATTTCCATTTGAACTATTTATTCAACAATACATTCCATTCTTGAAAAATATTTCTATCTGATTTCAAAACCATCACTTCTTTCATCAAACCATAGCATATTTCTGATTTTAATAACTAAAAATCTCAACCCAGAAATATGGCAAAACTTTCAATCTCTTTCCCTTTTCTTAGTGACTCATTCACCTATGAAGGGACTTTTCTTGTCAACAAATAAGAGGATTACCTGGATAAAATTTGTAGCAGCTACTCTTTTGCTTCTTGACTTGAAACACTGTGGATTCAGAGCCTTTTGTGTAGCTTCATTAGGTTCTTTGTTTGTAGAGGCGCCATCTCCATGCAGAGGAGAACTATCAAACAGTAAAATCTATTTTCCAAATTCTTTTCAATTCTGGGTTCATTCTAACCAACAAAGTCACACAGTCTTTTTCTTCCTTTTGCTGCAAGTAGAAACACACTATCCAAGATACCTCTCTCAAATATTTGAAACAAATTTCAGATTGTTCTTGTTGAAATTCTATCTTATAAGAAGATTCAGAATATTGATTCGGCCAAGCAAGGAAACAAACGTCTTAAACTTGCTGATCTTAAACATCAAATCACAACTGATAATCAAAAATTACACTGGCACAAAACAACCAGGATTCTTCAAATTTAAGTAGAGTCTCCACCCATAACATGTATGGGATTAGGATTCACAATCTGGTCCAGAAATGAAGCAACAAATGATTAGCTCCTATGAGCTTTTAACCTTCATTTCTCTAGCAGATTACAATTTTCTGGGTTTCAATAAAATAAAAGTTCTAACATATTCCCTAGTAGAGTCACCATTTTGTTAGGCGGCTCAGATGGGAAAACTAAATCTCTAGTATTTATAACTTGTCTAATTTTAACCAGATCCTGGGATGCTCCTTAGATACAACTTAATTATACCCAATCCCCAGCAGAGTCGCCATTTTGTTAGGGTTTTTTCTTGTATGAAACACAGTGCTTGAAATGACTACTTGAACACTATGCCTCCTAATACTGATTCAGATATGAGAAAAGCCTAATTGCTAAGGATTTAATCAGATCCTTCTTCATTTTTGAGCTCCACATATACTCAGGCATGTTTACCCTCTTAATGATTATTGATTACACAATATATATAAAGTGGACACTAATTTGCTATGTATCTTTGTTAAACCAACTTATGAAACACCTTGCAAGTGATCAAGCACAACCAAATGCAAAGCTTAACCAGACAAACTATAATTGTAAAATATTGAGAAAACCAATGATATAACAATATTCACCCTTCTTCTTTTTGAACCCAGAGGCTCAGGCAGGCTAACCTATTAGATTCACTTCTACAAGGAATCACCAAATATATTTGCACTATTCAATGCAACTTGTACACATTTCTGCTCTTAGATAGGAAAGGGAAAATGGTTTGATTTTAAATGATTGATGATGAAACTGCATAACTACTAAAGGAACAATGCCTTATCTATTGGGTAACAGAGTCAAATGAATACACATCTCTATAAAACCCTCCAACTCCAAACATACAAAAACCAAGTGAAGTGCCTTACAAATCACTCTTCTCAATCCAATATTCGGACATCAAATTCGTATGCAAATTTTGAACTCTCAAATTTTACCTCTTAGAATTAATCCCTCCTTGAAAGAAACTCAAAGATAAACTCACAACTACCTTATAATTGGTACATTAAAATGCCTTACAGATTAACACACAAGAATTGAAATCATACATACAAAGACATCAACAAATATTGCATAGGGATTCCATTGTTTTTTATCAAAGAATCATCTAATTCTGCATATTTACAAGACATAGAGACACAAAAAAATAAGACTCCATAGCCTGGAAGCTGCCTAGTAGCATAATTTTCACCATCCTCTGTTACAATGGAGAAAAAACCAGATATAGGAGAAAGGGGAAACCAATCCAGTCACCGACACCTGTCTGCTTCCCAAAAAATATCTGCAACTGTTCAAATAGAAACTATGAAAATCTGATTCTTTTTTCCCTCAATTGGTCTACAAAATCATTTTTTTCATTTCAAGACCTTTCCGGCAACATATGATACTCCATAGTTTGGACAAGATTTTCCCTCTGAATTTTTAATTCCAGTTTGCCTTCCCATGCATATTCAGTTTTGAAGTTTGAAATATATGCATTTTAATTTAATTATTTTTCAATAGTTGAACTATTGAAATGAGACAAATTTAACTTAAATATTTCCCCTTTTCCAGATTTTGTCTCATTGTGAAACTTGTCACCAAGGCTTAATGGCTTAATGGTTAGATAGTGTGCATCTTTCCATTAAGCCATTAAGAAAACCCTTAGATCATTTTGAAGTTGCTCACTTTTTAACCACTTGCCATTTGTGATGGATTTAATTGATTATTTCAATTAATTGATTATTTCCCCAGGTTGCACTAGAATGTGACACTTGTTACAAGGGCTTAATGGCTTAATGGTTAGATAGTGTGCATCTTTCCATTAAGCCATTAAGCCTACCTTTGGATCTTGTGGAAGATGCTCATTGGTTAACCCACTTGTTGGAAGAATTTCAAAATAAAAAATATATGAAATTTGCACATCTCACCAGAATGTGCCAAGTGTCACCCTCTGATTGGTCTACAGGTCCACTTGGCGCCACGTGTCGATTTCTGATTGGTGCCTCTAAACTGCATTTGACTTGGCGCCAATTGGGCACCACATGGCATCCTCTAATTCGCTGACTGATCCACTAGGTTCCACTTGTCATTTGTGCCACATGGACCAATGGTTCTGTTGAGGTTTTTTAAGCTTTTTAAGCTTTATGTGTATTTTCGACCAAAATTAAGGTGCGGCCCACCGCATATACTAAGCCTTCCAGCCAGCCAAGAGGCCCACCATGGACTTCTTTTCTTTTCACTTCATATTACATACTAAGTCATTTAGCATATAAAGCGTAAATATGACCTGTGCACTATGCATGTGGGATTAAACATTTTTATTGCCTGTGCACAATAATGCCTGGAAGTGCTCAATTTTATTCATGTCTTGGACTTGCAACTTGCTATCTCTGTGTGCTAGCAGCCTCCCTCTGGCATCTACACTGGCTTTTGTCTATTACACTAATCAAATACATTTGAAATAGAATAGTCTTCTCTCTCTTAAAATGCAGACATGATGGGAAATTCTCACATTTGCAATGTTCTATATTTAAAATGACAGTTTTGAAACTCCATTAATCTCCTTGAAAATCCTGCGCAGGACTAGCTTCTTCTTACTTTGCACTTGCTAGAGCTTTCAAAGAAATACAATCCCATTTCCTTGTTAATTCATGCCTCCAATTCATATTAAAAACTGTGCATTGAGTTTAGCAAACTTTGAAAGTCTTCTGTCTAAAACTGTGCAACATCTGGCAATGGTAATTGTTGTCTGTCTTAGTAAAGATGTTTGCATGAGTGTTGAGCTGGTAACCTTCCTCTATCCATCGTGTGGACTCCATTCTATGTGCTACATTGGCAGCCCTTTCCTCCTTAGCACTAGTCTCAACTCATCTCCCTCAAAATTGTGCAGTTTTCATTGCCTGGCAGTATGCGCAAGCTCCATGGCATTTGATTATTAAAACCAAATTTCAAAACTTAGCATACACCTTATAATCAATGTGCAGGCCTTTTTTCAAAACTATGCTAGGCCTCTTGAATTCGAATTGCACAGGAATCCATGCCTTGCGCAAGTCTAATTTCTCTACAATCAAGCGCAACCATGCTTGGAATATTTGTTTTTGTTTTTAAAGTTTAAAACTATCCTTCAAATTGTATTGGCTGCCCCTCCTTTGCGGATTGATTCATTCCCCCACATGCCTAGTTCAATCAAAAGCCAATCCCAATCTATGACAGCTTACAGAGAGGAGATCTACGCCAACAATAGGCTTAGAATTTGCATCAGCCAATGTATTGGCTTGGGAATTTGCATCCATGTGATGTTGTTTCAAATCTCAATCATCGATCTACAACCACCATAACTTCCTTATCTGGTGAAAACACGACCTTGTGGTGTTTATTTTCAACAAGAGGTGGCTTAAAACTCTCTAGCATCCTTTTGTTTATTGCATAGATCATGTTTGGTTTTCCGTAGCACTTCATGTGCCTTTGTCTGTGCTTCACATTTCGCTTAAACTGGAGACCATCATGCTGCGCGGTTCCTTGTGCAAAATCCATTCCAAATAATTGCAGATCCTCTATCTTCTTGCAAGTACCACTTAAGGCACCTCATTTTTGTATAAAAACCATTATTTAAATCAACAATTGATTAAAATAATATACTTTTAAAACCACATAAGTTACATATTGAACTTTTGCACACAAACAACAAGTTCCTGAGACACTGATTCGAGGATTGCCTCTCCTGAAAACCAATTTCATATTCGAAAAATCAAACTTGATCATCCATGCGGCCTGGACGATGAGGCATCGAATTGGCAGGCTTTAAATAACTCATTACAATTTTGCAAAGCTTAACTCATTAATGACATCTGGCCTCCGGGGCTGGCTTTAAAAACTAACAAGATCCAGCAACCGGGACATGGAGATGGGCATATACATTCTATTTTTATCGTTCTTCCATACTACAAAGCAGAAAATGATGAAACCAAACAGGCGAAAACATTTTAATCGCCCAAGTTGCCTATTCAGAACAATTCTACAAATCACCCTGTCAGATAGCGGTAAACGCATTTGGCTTTGACTTTGAAAATAACTCAAATGATCTCCTAAGAATTCGAGCCTCTGGATACTGGAAGTATGTGATATGGAGAATACAGATCTAGAAGGGTGTCTCTTGACAATTATCCAGGCACATTTAGTGACCCCTCGAAAGTAGCCACTTCAAAATGCAGAAAATAGGAAACATGAAGAATATCGATTTCTGCAAATGAAAGGAAACTTGAAAAGTGTGCAAAAAAAACCCTCAAGTTCTGAGACCTGGAAAAATTGAAGTAAATTTTTCCTATAATTTAGGGAAACCATTTTCTTGGTGTGATCAATCACAGTATTCAAGATATAACCTCGCAAATAGGGCCTCCGACCAAGCTGTGCGAGTGATCTGCATCAAATTGTTAGAAACTGCAAACATAATCGGATTGACAAATTGGACAAACGAATTTATCATGACTTGAAAATCATCAGGGTATCACATTTCCATGCCTAGAATATAGGGGAAATTTCAATTATCCATTCCACTCAACCGGGTGTGAAATTGTAAGATCTCAAAGTAGGTCATTCAAAAATCTGCATTTGATAGTTTGGCACACTGATAGAAACTGTAAATGGAATGGGCTTAGGAAACTGACCAAATGGACTTGTCGTGACCCAAAGATGGAGACTCAAGAAGTAGTTGACCTCTATAATGGCGTAGAAGAGAAATTTTTTCAATTAGGTCACTAGGTCAAAAGTTACAGTCAGTCAAACAGGGCTATTCAGAATTCTGATCAAATACACAATGCATAACAACAACAAACTACCAACTTTGAGGGGTTTGAAAACTAGTCAAAACATACTGAAATGACTTGGGATTAAAAATATAGGTTCTTTGATACACATAATCAACATCACCAAAGTGGCGGGTAATGAAACTCAACAGGACACAAGATATTGAAAAGCAAATTAGGCCATTTACAACATATTGACACTTGGGCATAAATGCAGATTTTGACAAGTGCTCAAAACAAGACATCACGAAATATCTCAAAACTTGAAATTAGTGAACTGGGATGTCTTGAAATGCCTAAACAAGAGTAATAAGTACTTGTCATGCATGGTAGACCTCAGAATTTCATCAAGGCAAATAGGCTCAAAAAGCACTTTAGGGGGTCAAAATGCAAAAATTTAACACGGTACTTCAAAAACCCTTACTTCTTTTTTCAGTCCCAACACATCCTTATCGTATTTTATCCTTTAGAAACAACCACAATATTGAAAATCCAGACAGAGTAATCAATAGAGAGGATGAACCCAACACCTAATAATTTTTCAATTTCAGCCTTAACTAATAAGGCAATGCCCGGATTCATCTTTCAGATTTTATGTTTCACAAGTTTAGCATTAGGTTTTCAGAACAATATTGTGAGTAAAATTCTTAGGATCTATACTTAGCATATCTGAATATGTCCAAGCAAATATATCCTTATTTTCAGGAAAGAGGGAAACCAATTGATCATGTTCATCTTGATTCAAACATTTCCTAATTTTGATTGTCTTGTCTAAGTCATTCACATCCACTTGAACCTCAATAGTATTAGTTATTAACAATTTAATTTGCATGGGAGAATCAATTGGCAAAGGAGAAATATATTGTTCATCATGTTCTCCAAAATATGATTCATTATTCAAACAACAAGACTTTCTCCTTTTATGATGAAACATAGGTAGATCATCATAAGCCCCTAAAAAATCTGCTAGGGCTTCATCCTCAGGAAAAATATCCAAACTAGGTTTTTGATCTATGTCGAGGAGAAGCGGATTAACCAAATTTAAATTTACACCACAGATGTGATTAAAATTAATAGGAAAAGACGATAATTTTTTATAAGGATTTAACCCTAACCCATATGTATAATCATAAACTTCGTTGTCCAAGGGCACTTGTATGCCTTGTTCATATTTACCACATCCTTTCCCGTTGAATCCTGATTTCTTGAGTAGATGATAACCAGAACCATATCTATCAGCCATATCAAATTGAGTCAAAGGAGCGGAATATGTCACAATTTCATAGCAATCTGGCTTTATTGTCTCAATTGTTTCTTCAAGTGAAGCAGCAACAAAGTTACTTTTTAATTCCTCAGAAAGTGGGGAAGGAGTAAAAACTTGTTTTTCAAACCCAGTTTGTTGTTTTATAAATTCTAAATCAAAAACTTTATATTCTCCAATACAAGAAGGATTAAATTCCAATGTTCCCCAATAATCCCCAATCAAAGAAGAAGATGGAGTTTCAGTTTCTTTAACCTCAGGTGGTTGCTTAGGTTCCTTGGTTGTATAGGTTCAGAAACCCTGGCATATTCCGCATTTAAGCAAGGATTTGGCACATCATCTGCATGTAGTGTATACATCAAATTTTTATAAATGAACCTAACCTTATGATGAAGAGTAGAAGGAATTGCATGCATAGTATGTAACCAAGGTATTCCTAACAGAAGGTTATAATTGAGAGGTCCGGGCAGAACATGAATAGGTGTGTTGAGAAGAATTGGACCAAATTTAATAGGTAGCGTAATAATGCCAAAATTTTTCTTTGCGATATTATCAAATCCATGAATAGGGACATTATTTGGTTGAATAGTTGTAAGATAAACCTTAATTTCCTTAAGCATATCCATGCTGCAAACATTAAGCCCAGATCCATTGTCGATTAATGTTCTACGAATGATACTATGATTAATAGAAACAACAACCATAAGAGCATTATATTGATTCTGCACCTCAACAAAAGGTAAATCATCATCGGTAAACATAATAGGAGGTACAAAAGGAATAGTATGCATGCACTCCAAAAATGAATTGATATTCTATTGGTTAGGAGGCGGAGCAGGAAGAGTAGATAAAGATTTTTGCATAGCCTCATGATATGTCAGAGAAGTTTGAAGCACCTTGATGGATATCCCTTTCTCAAAGAATATATGCCTGAGTAGTTTCCCTTCAGTAAACCCAAATATGCACTTATTGGGGTTGAGGGAGAGACCATACCAGCTACATCTCTCACAAATCTAAGAAAGGTGGGTGGGATGATCACGTCTATCCTGAGAAAAGATTGTTAAATCATCTAGGTAGATGATTATGCACTTGTTAACTAGGCCTTTGAATGTGATGTCCATAGCCTTTTGAAATGTGGCCCATGCATTAATTAGGCCAAAGGGAATTCTCTGGTATGAAAATGTCCCCCACTTGGTAGTGAACGTTGTTTTCATCTTATCTTCAAACTTAACCATAACCTAGTTATACGTAGAGTACCCATCCAGGAAGGACATGATTTGTGAACTATTAACAATTTGTAACACCTCATCCAGTGATGAGAGAGGGTGATTTTCCATCTTGGAGTCCTTGTTCAAATTACAGAAATCCATGCACAGGTGGATCTCCTTGTTCTTCTTGTGCACGGGGATGAGGTTAGCAACCCATGTTGTATGCCAGATAGGAAAGAAGATCCGGGCTGATAGTAATTTCTAAACCTCCTGATGGATTAGGGGTTCTATCATAGGGTTCATCGGCCTCTGCTTCTACCAGAAAGGTTTGACATCTAGTTTTAGGGGGATGGTATGTGTCATGATAGAGGTATCATAAGTCTTGATATGCTCATACCCCTAGGCGACAACATCAATGTATTCTCGGAGAACCACGAGAATCTTCTCCTTCTCCTCTGGGGAGAAGGAGGTACCAATGTGGACCAATTTTTCTTCATCAGATTTACCAATGTTGAATTTTTCATATTTTCCTCCCTCAAAAGAGGATGATATCTTATCTTGGCCCCGGGGGTCTGAATCGAAGATACGTTCAAGAAAAGCCATCCCCTTAGAGATGGTGTTGGTGGGTAAGTCGATGATCCTGTCATCTTCTTCCCCCTACTCGGTATCATCATGATCAATTTCTTCCATGATCTAATCTTCAAAGATGCCAACATTGGCCAAGAAGGCCAGAATATGTTGGTCATCCTCAAAAAACTTGAAAGTGGGTGATATTATCGAGGATTGATGGGGTGGGGACCATTTCAACAGAAAATTTCCAGAGCTGGGAACCAGCCATCGACTCGAGGGTACTGTCAGACACAGTGAGGGAATACATAACATAGTTACATTTCTAGGGAATGAGTTGGATCCCAAAAGAATAAAAATATTCAATTAGGCTCCATGCCTGGTTGTGGTATGTGGCCATCCTTTTGTCATGACATGTGTATTGGCTCTAGACCTATTTTACAATTAGCTCTGAATCACCCATCACCCAGAGGTGGGTGATCCCTTTTCTCAATGCGAACAAGAGTCCGAGGACCAAAGCCTCATACTCCGTGACATTATTGGTGTAGTTAAATTGAAATATGGAAGACGCGAGGAAGGATTTCCCTCATGGTTTTATTAGTTCCACTTTGGCCTCACAACCTTGTTCAAACCGAGACCCGTTAAACTTCAGGATCTAAAAAATATTGTTAGTTTTATGGGGTTGGGGAAATGAAGTGGGCTTTGGATTAGATTCGGGGTTGGGAGGTTTATGAGGTGATTCCTCTAGCTCTGATGGTGCATAGGTGATAATTTCCTCCAAGGAATTCTCTATCTTAGGTTCCTCGATGAGTGGCACCTCTGGTGTACCGCTGGGAAGATTACATGGTCCAAGTAAATCGACTTTGCATTCTTTCTCTTGAAGGTTGGCGATGTGGTGGGTAGCAGCAGCAATGCAATGCCCACACTCTAGTTTAGAGTATTTTTTTTAATGTACCTAGCACCAAGAGCCAAACAAGAGGGTGGTCAAAGTTACCTTGCTACCTTGTGAGCCTACCTCACACTTCATCTTTTTGTCCAAATCTTGAATTCTCTGAGTGATTATAGGATCCTCCCTAGGGATGAAATTAAAGGTTAGGATTTCCTATACTCGGTATAGGCCGAGGGAGGATTTAGTGAAAAGGACTTCATTCACCCTCCCGACTTTGGTGAGGGCCTATTTCATTTGAGGCTTTCTCTCTACTTAGATCTGATTTGATTTCCCCTTCCAGGGGAGCCACAAGTGGGAGAAGTCTATCAAGAAGTACCCGTTGAGGGCCTTTTACCAATTTCAAATTAATAACATCCCATAGGTTTCAGGGATGTCAACCACTTAGATGTCAATGGTGCTAGATATCCAAGGATCTTGGATGAGAAGAATCTAGATGTTCTTCAGCTCACCAACCATTTTCATGGCAGTTTTGTCCAATTGGATTGTTGCACCTTTAGATGGAGTGGGAGTGAGTCCAAGCTTCTAGTAGATGGATAAGGGCATGACATTGTCCGAAGCACCAGAATCCACTAGGTAGTTGTAAAGATTCTTCCCTTGAATGTTCAGGCCTAGTAAGAAGGGAAGATCCTCCGTGTTTCTATGGAAGATGACCGATTTGGCATTGTCGAAAGTGACAGTCTTTGGTGGATGAGTGACAGCTTCTAGGTTTCCCAAGAGTTGTAAGAGTGATTTCTTCTACTCAGGACAATTTAGAAAAATATCTATCAAGGTCATGGAGGTGGTGGTACTTTCTAATGCCTTGGTGATGTCAAACCATCCCCCTAGATAAAGTTGGCTTCCCCCAACCGGATCCCTGGTATGGTTAGGGATAGGTCCTTTCAATGGGAAGGAATGATCATTTGTGTTGTCTTGGTGGGTGGTACTCTTGGGAGGCATTGATGTGTAAGATGGCCCCTTTCCAGCTTGACTCTGACTATTGTAGGGAGTCCGGGGATTGGTGAAAGTGTTGGCCTTAAAGGCTAGGATGAATTTGTCAAAGAACCCCTATAACTTGGGTTCTTCTTCGTCCTCTTTGTCTATCCTGAAGAATATGGTCTCACATGTAAAGGTAGTGTGAGGGGGCTTTGATGAGGATGGTTCTTAGGGAGTTGGATAAATAGGTTTTTGTCTGTCTGATTGGAAGACAATGATGATATTCTCCAGTGTGGCATAGTTCACCTTGGAATACGATCCACTATCATTCAATCTACACCATGTGGTCAAGGGGTGGAATTTTGTGAGCTCTGTAGAATGACTAGGTCTAGCACCACCCTGAGTGGTATTTTGATTTGGAGGAGGACCTCTGGTATTTGCGTTATTGTTCCATTGCTATGCTATGGGCCAAGGCCCATTGTTGTAGTTTCAACCTCCAAAATTTGCATTCCGTTGGCTAGAGAAAACATTCCCCCTCTCAGAATTGGAGTTGTGCAGTGCAGAAGGCCCCACCTTAAGCTGTCCCATGTCCATTGTCAATGAGGAGACCAATTTCCAGAGCGATTCAACCTTGGCAAACAGCTGGGTAGTGGTGTCACAGTGTGATGGCTATTGTGGTGGGTTTTCTGGGAAAGCGGTAGCAGCTCCTAGAGTCAAGGATGACAATCTTCTGGCTATGGAAAATTAGAAGAAAGGTACTCTAGAGGGTTGTGTCAAAGGTTGTTGCATTTTCTGCAGCTGGTTCCAGGGAATGTATTCCAAACCCAAAATTGTCTAGGCTTGAGATGGGTAAATGTGTCGGGCCTGTTGGTCTATCGACAGTGGGCCCATGGCCATTGTTGCAGTACCCATTTCTGAATTGGGGTTGTATCCCTCAACATAAGAAGTTTTGTCGGGCAACATGTTGAAGGGTAAGCTTTGTCCAATCCTGTTGGGAGCTTTGCTCATACTGTGGGACAACTCCAAGGCTAAGTTGTAAACTTTTTCTAGAGTATCCCGAGCATTAGTGGCTATATCTCTCCAGAGGAGAGTAGCAACAATGGGGTCCATGGTGTTCAGGTATTTCTAGATGGTTACATTAGTGGATGGGATGAAAGGGCTCATGCACCACTTCAAGGCATGTTGGAACTGATGGTTGAATGTAGCAAGAGGCTCGTTTGGTTCCTTCCTGATGGAGATAAACTAGCTATGAGACCAAGATGGGTCCATGTGAATGTGGAAGGCTGCCAGAAAGGCATCTTCCATATCCTACAAACTATTGATGGAGTTGGCAGGCAAGTTTAGGTACCAGTTCAGCTCATTTTGTCCTAAAGATAGAGGAAACATCCAGGTTACAACATCTTGATGTTCTATCTAGTGCCTGTTCATGGCATCTTTATAGGCCTGAAGATGTTCTTCTACAGTTCAGGGGCCTAGATGCTCATATTTGGGGCATATATTCTCTGGATGTGGATGAAGATCATTAGTAGCACCGAGGAGCTGCCCCATTGGGGACCCGATGTTACCAGAGTAAGTAGCCATTGGGACTGTTTAGTTTTGGCTAGGTTGGATGTTAGTCCCCAAGATTATCTAAGGGATTTGGGTATTCTGGTGTGTACTGAATGCCCAAAAAAAATTGGCTGGTTGTCTCATTTGTTGGGTCCTTTTCTTTTTGATGGGAGGTTGAAGTTCTACAAACTTTCTAGGATTCGGGATTGGTCAAAGGATTCTTTCAAAATGCAGGGGTGAAAATGAACCTACACCATGGAAAACCTAGTTCCTAAAACTACTACTTAGGGATCCCTCAAGAGGTTTAAAATAGAAATCTTCCAAGGGAGATGAGCTCATGCCCTCCTTCTAGACTTTGTGACTGGCTCCAACAACAGAGATAAGTGTTCACTGGGTACCGACCAACTCTGCCTAAAGATGTTTACCAGAGAATGAATTCTCCTAGCCTCCAAGCACTTGGTAGTTGGGTCTCGATGGTGCAGGGCAGCTAAGTTGGGCAGGTGACTATTTTTTGAGGGGATAGCTGGTTTTTACTCATCTTCTCAGGGATTTCAAAAGGGATGGGGTTTCGAACAAGCATTTGGATTATCAAAGAAAACTCAAAAGATCAATCAGGGTTACATGTATATTTCTACCTATAGTTATGCAAAATATATTCAAACATCAAACAATGCTCCAATGCAAGAAACTACACTAAATAACAAATACATAATGAACCAGCGATTCATATCCATTCAATAACAAGGGGAGATAAGATCATTAACCTAAACAAACATAGAGGAGAAAAGGACATAAGAAAACATACTACACAAAAGATGTTTGATAACTTCAGAGATTAGAAGAACAAAAACACATAGCCACAAGATGTTCTTCCTTCTTTCATTATCTCAAAAAAATTCCAACATCACTAGCGAGTACATTCATAGCTCCAAGGAAGAATTCTAAGCTACTAAGAACAACTAAGCATTGAGCTCCTGAGAACAACTGAAATTAAAATGCTATGAACTCAAAAATACTATGTTTCTATTACTAATGGACTACAAAATCATCAATTTTGTTGACCCTTGCTATGGCGTCAGACTTCTTATTTATACACAAACTTTACCTTAAACTTGCCCTAATCTACCTGTATAGTTGCCAAATATAATACATTATCCGTGGCCGGTACTACTTGTACCACTTACAATCACCTCAAGATGTATAGAGGTTTGACAAGATAGAAGAAGAAGATAGAGAAGAAATCTAGAAGAATCGGCCTAGAGAAGAGAGCCAAGGTACTTATGGAAGAAATTTGATTGTCCCGATAACCTAGGCTACATGCCTCATTAATGCAAATTGTGGCTTCCTGTCTTTGATGTGCACGAGGTAATCAATGTGGAAGTGACGCCTTGTGAGAATCATCTGTCAGGAACATCTCTTCAGCCTGACATACCCTTATCTAGATCACATACACTCTGACCCATATTAACTGCTTGATAGTGATCAGTAAGCTCTAGAGAACTTTAACATAGATCAATGTAAATGAATACAAAACTTGGACCCAAAATTCTAGAGTTCAGGAGATTATGCTCAAAGAATGGCAAATCTACAAAACTTTTCCCTTCTGACAAAAATATCTAGATTCTGCAGGACTTTATTTCCTTATACTCTTTTTAATTCCTCTAAGATCTAGAGAATTCCATCTTAATCTATCTCTTTTATACAATTTTGGCGCTCTTTGGCCCCCTCTAACTATTCACCCACATCTTGGGCAACCTCCTTGAATTCTGCGGCCACCTTTGCGACATCATGTGCCCGAAGCATCATGCAGGAGAGACATGACATCTTTGCTGCATCAATATCTTTCGGAGTCCAGAATTGTGACTCCATTATTTCATCAAACTTGCCCACAACAAAATCAATCAGAGCGCATGTCTAAGTGGTGAAGGGATAGACTACCAAAACCCTTGTAACAAATGTCGCATATAAATTTAAAGAATTTTCAATGGTCAAGACTTTACTCTTAAAGGCCTCTACTAGTTTCTTTCTTGTCTATATTTTGAGACCAAGTCTAGAGTGTTGGACCCGGACAAACCCAAAATGTTCTTCTCCCAAAATTCCTATCTCGGTGATGATATCCTACCCGATGTTCATTATTTCTTCGAGCTTACTGCTCCACTCTTCATATTTCTCTATCTCTCCTTCCCATTGGGAAATGGTTCCATTCACCAAGCCTAAAATGTTAGTGGCTTGATGGAGGTCTAGGAGTGTGGCTGTCAAGAAGCGCCTTACAGATCCTACCTTCTCAGCCACCCAATCATCCACTGCTTGCACTTTCTTCTTCATGGTTCTTAACGCATCAATTCCACCCTATGGAAGTGGTATTCTAGATGTGGAAGCCTCTAGAGGAATTGTAGCTGAAGGCTGTGTCAACTCTGGAAGAATTCTGAGGAGATTGGCGTTTGCTTCTTTTGCCTCTTTCATTTTCTGGGCTTGTTTGTTGTACCGGGCCTCAATCGCCCAACTAGCCTCTTTTAACAAGTTCAATTCTCCTTGTTTGTCTCTTCTCCCCAGAGGAAGTTCTATGATTGTATATTCAGTAGCCCCTACTGCTACCTCTTCTACATTTAGGAGAGGCATCGCTACAACTACAACGGTATTTCCTCCTAGACTAATCTAAAGGGTATAGAGGGTCTGGGCCTTCTTGGGATTTTGAGCCTCTTGATTTTGGGCCATCATTTCAGCTAGAGAGAGGGGAAGTCTTTATGTTGTCAGGGCCTTCCTCTTTCTTGACTCTACCAGCCACTGTGATGGCGGGGGTGGTCTTATGGCTAGGTCCTAGATACTCGGGTTTTCCTCACGGGTTGGCCACAATTCTTTGCCATCTATAGTCTCTATGGACTCCTTTTCTATTCTCCTAGGATTCCTTATTTCTCCCACCTTGGTGGTATTTTCATCTATAGTGTTAGATACCCTACCTTCCCCAACACCTGTGGCATTTGTATCTATGCTTCTGGGGTTCTCCCCCGTGTCCTACTGCGGCTAGATTTCTTTAGCGTTATCTCCTGGGACATTCTCCTCCAAGGGAAAATATTCTAGAGGGGGTGAAGGTGTCTTCCTTGGATCTGATAGTTGGGCTGCAAAGACTATCTTGCCGAATGTCACATTCTAGGATACCTGATTACCCAAGGTAACTAGAGGTGTTTGGAGCATGATGATTGGGGGTACGGTTGCTCTCGAAGGTTCAGTTTCCCTGGTCATTGTCGACTACTAATCTTGTGTTTGTATTCTTTCTATCTTGGTCCCCAGGACTGGTGTTTCTTCCACACTTGCTATATTTATCTATTCTTATTCTTCCTCTTTCTCTTTCTCTTGCTCCCAAACTCCTTCTGGGGCAATTTCCTTTTCTTTCCTTTCTCCCTCTCTAGGGATATTTTCCGTGTCTTTCTCTGTGATCTCTTCCACTACTCGCTCTACATATTCCTATACATTTACCAAATCATTGGTCTGGAAGATGTCATCAAATTTTTCATGGGGAGAGGAGGCCTCTAGCTGATCTTTTGCTTTAGGGTTGGAAGGGATAAGCTCCACAAAAATGTTTCCCAATTTCCTAGGGCTTACATCTATGCTTGGTGAAGGGTTATCCACCCTTGGCTTCTTTCTCCTCATTTGTAGTGGGACCCCGACATCCATAATAGCTACATTATCCTCCTCTATATTTACCACCCAGCTCATAAGTGTTTCAAGTGATAGTGAGCCTAAAGGGACTGTGAATCCCATTGGAGTAACTGGGAGACCGCAAGAAAGCCTTGTGCTCATTATTTCACCCAAGTGCTGGGATGACTCAAGCTAGGTGTGGAGTTGTTCCATGATAGGAGATGGAACTAACAATGGGGCCGGTGTAAGGGTGCTCTCCTTTTCTTTCCCCTTATCTTTTCTCTATCCAACTATTCTCAAGCCGGAAGTGGATCCCCATAAAATTAGACCCTGATGAGTACTTTTCTTGCATACTTGTGCAAAATATTCATGATTTCCCTACATGATGCCTTGGGTAATGTCCTCAATTGTCAAAATTTTTGGGGTGTCCCAATCCACCAGAGGAAGATCCAACTTATCGATCCCCTATAATTTGTATGACGGGTCCTCCAAGGGATTGCTATCCGAAAATTCCTTTGGAAAGCTCTGAAGGTCAAGGTGCTTCATCATCCCTTTGGTCATCCTCTCATACTTTTGCCCCTAGACGTCAAATTCATCTTGACAATCTGCCCAAAAATCCTCCAAGTGAGGCTCGTGGGGCATGGACGCCGGGGGTAATGCTATGTTTATTTTTTCAAGTGTTTCAAAATTCTTCCTTGCTAGGTAAAATTCTACTAGCCCCACACTTTTTAACTCATTATCAACTTCTTTGGCTGCTGCAAGGCTACAAGAATAATTCCCACAATTGATCAGGAAAGGGATGGAGGTAACTTTCTTCACTCCATATAATGCATGGAGATCTAAGATTTTCCTGCAAAACTCCATGAAAATAATCCTATCCCCACAATGCTTTGGCAATAGGTAGGGCTTTCCAGAGAATTTGGTCACTTGAATATAAGAATGTTGATGAAATTGAATAAAATAATTTATGTATGTACTCACCAAGGCCATAGCCTCCTTTGATAGCCGATAACTGGCATCCCAGGATGGTATCAAGATGTTGTAGTAAATGAAGGTGTTGTTTACTCAGAAAAATTGGGGAAGATGGCTTCACATTGAATTTGGGGAAATGATCCCAGCACACATTCTGGCCGAGTTCGGTCCCAAGGACGCCCACTTTAACTAAACCCTGAATTCAGTGTCTCTATTTTGCTAGTGCCCATAGAACATACAAAGTCATGTAGAACTTTGATGTCCTACTGGTGTTGTTCAGCTGAAAATATACATGATTTGAAACAATGGTTTCCCAGTCAAAATTCTTCCCGTTGGTGGAGATGTCATACAAGAAGTAGTACATCCACGCTGAAACATCCCAGGCATGTGACTCTCCGAAGACTTGACATAAGAGGATGATCCCCACTTGGATGTTTCCTTTGAAATCTATGTGGGGGATCTCCAACTTCATCTTTTTGTAGTCCTTCCTCAGAGTCTTCATCCATTGGGTATTGAGGTGCTGGCAGGATACCTATTGGACTTTATTGAACTCTTGCAGGGACATGGCCCGGGAGATGACAATAGAATAGGAGAACTGGGGGATTCCCAACCCTGAAGAAAATGTAGTAGCATCGAGAGACACAAAAGGCTTTGGGTAGCCCGTTGGAAGGGGAGAAGCATGTATAATGGCCTAGATGGTGGTGTTGTAGTGTTTGGCTAGAGTTAGGATCAACTCTAGGGCCTACACTAAGGAGGGGAAGGAAATGACTTTTATGATGCCAGAGGTGGCCACGTTCTTTGCCATACTATCTCTGGCAGAATGCTAAGTGAACATTATTTTGACTATGCCCTGTAATTTGGCCCATGGTCTGACCTTAGTGTCGGTGATCAGTTGTAACTTTGAATCGCCCTTGGATCCCATTAGGGCACCATCTCTCGGATATTTGGATGTGATTGGGAGCTTTTCTAGTGCTTTCTTGGCCCTTGACTTGGTGGCCGCTCTTGTTGAGGTGTTTGGGAGTTCCAGACTTCTAGGAGGGGAAGCCATCTCAGACATATTGATTAATTATTTTTTGATAGCCTGCGAAACCATAAAACCATTAATACAAGTAATTTTAAATATAATAAATTTCTGGGTTCTAGAGATTTTATCGCCATTTTTCACCTATCCTCAAAAAGATGTTAGCTTGCATCGAATCCCAGAAATGTAATAAACAATAAATTACTTTGAATTTTATCAATACCTAGGGGATTTGGGGGGGGTCTGGTTCATGCAAAAAATTTGATGAAGGTTTTGGGATTACGTGGAACCTGGAGTCCGGAGAAACTAGCCGTTACTAAAGTGACCGGGAAATGAGCCGTACTGGGCTGATGTGGGTTGTCACATGGTCATGCAATAAATGGAGTAATGGCATTTAAGGTAACTATTGTCTCGACACAGATGGAATGAATGCCACTTGTGGCTATTTTAAAATCTCGCGCATGGGTAATTTAATCCCTCCATCAATGCCAAAGAAACAGGAGGAGAGAGAAAGGCTGTAACTCAAATAAGCGAGGTGTCAAGTTTGATTCTAGTAGGAACCTGGTGGGTGAGCTTGAATTGGGTTTAGCAACATGGAGAGCACGGAAAGCTCACCACAAGATGGGTCGAACACGATGAAATACATAGACCAAAAGTACAGAGATGCACACTATGAACATTATTTACACATGAGGCTGAAGAATGACAAATCTACAATAGACACAACTATCTAACCTTCAGACTACTAATAAATTATAGAAATTTACAATTATTTACATATCTATAGAGATTTACAACTAACTTACATTATTCTACAACTATTTACTTAGAAACCTACATTATCTGCAAATGTACATAATATACACTACACGGAAGGTGAACAAACTTCGTACAGAGCCATCCCACCAACAGGAGGCGATGACGAATACCAGAAGATAGAAAGAAAACAAACGAAGCCCAAAAACAAAGGAAACAAAACACAAAACAAAATAAAGTGAAGAACCAAAAAGACCTACCTCAAAACTAGGAATGTGGAGGGAAGGGCACAAGAGGTACTCTACAAATGGATAGCTTGAACATGACGAAAACACGTCGCAAACCCAGAGAATACCTTGAAGCACACTAAATCACTGAATGAATGTTGACTCACGAAAGAAATCGCACTTAGCCCTTTGTGAATGAAAAATTATCTCTTAATCACTCTGAGGGTAATTTGTTTGTGGTAAATGTAAAAATGACAAGTGAAACCCAATTTATACCCTTTAGGTGAAAACGCACCACTTCCTTTTGCAAATCCTGAGAAAAGGAAAACCTTCGGACTCCAAGCCCAAGGACCCTGTGCAACCACACCCTCTAACCAAAGAGGAATCAATGGCAGAAGAATCCCAAAATCTGGAATCTGACTGACACAAAGAAATAGGACACTCTGAGACTGGGACTTTGAGGAAGGAAGACCAAAAGGGAACACAACAACGGCTATGTGGATGCAAGGGCCGGAGAAAAAAAAGAAGCCCAAAAATAAACCAAGGGGGAAGAAAAATAAAAAATGGGGGACCCAACATTTTTCCAACAAAATGTAGGGACGGGTATGCAGGGAATAAAACCTTCTAGTTATTTTCATCCTTTTCAATGTCCATAGGTTGACAAGGAGAATCCTTATTTAATACAATTTTTTTTTTTTGGTTATCTTTCAATTCTCTCAATTCTTTCTTCAAAGTATCATTCTCCACATATAACTCATTTACAACTCTATTTAGTTTGACTTCTCTTGTGTTAGCATGCTCAACCTATTATTTTAGATGTTTCACTTGATCCTTTGTGAACATAACCCAATGCATGAGTTCTTTAGCTGATACCAATGGGTTAATGTCTTTAATAATCTTTATTATAACCATTCCATCATTTCCTTTAACAATATCTAGAATCTTCGGCTTGTGGGGGCCTTTGAATCTAACCCATGTGGCAAGGACCTCAATATTTGGATTATATCTTGACCAAACTATCTTCTCATTCGTATAAAATTATTCCACATATGTGGGATCATCTTGTTTCCTAAACTGGTCAAAAAAAATTTTTTTTCTTAAGAATAGACCTAGATAAATCGACATATTAATTTTTATAACCATATCTCTGGCCTCATATAGAGTAATTTTGATCTCATCAATTTTCAATTCCTTGATGGTTTGATTTACAACTTTCTCATGCCTAGACTCGTCAACTCCCACGATGTTTAATTTTTTCTTTTCTTCAAAATCTCTCATCTTAATCCGAATCAAAAGTATTTAAATTATTGAGACTCAATAGAATTTTAATCTTCTAGGAACTTGGAAGATATAACTTCCCTTTCATCAGTGAAATCAATAGGCTTCTCATTTTCTTGTAGTTTGACTTTATAGTCATGCATTTCCTCTTGATACAATAGAGGTGACTCGGGTCTATTTACCTTCTCACCATTCTTAATTTCCTTGAGTGCACTTGCAGCCTCTTCAGTGTTATCTTCTCCCTCTGAATCACCATAGAGCACAATATGAACCATTTCATCCTTTTTTTGTTTCATTGATAGGGAAACTTGGTGTAGCCTTTGAATCTCAGGAATCATGATTGATCAATTTTCAATGTCTTTTAGTAGGTGGCTTCACCTCTGGTGGTGTATCACTACTGGATTTTCCAAATAATTTATAAAATTATTTTAAACATAACTACATCATAATCACTTCATTAGTTTTATCACTATGGAAACAAGGTTATCCCGTCTATTTTCTATCCTGTTCAATTTTCTTTAGAGTATTCCACTTTTTCCATTTTTGTATTACTTCCTCAGGAGTCATACAATCTCTTTCCATATCCTTAGCTATATTGTCTTTATGTGTTGTATATTTGATAAGAGAATGGATATGATCCTCTAGATTATATATTATTTTTTTCCCATATTCCAAATGATATCCCTCCTTTAAATAATTTTGAACATGCTCGAGAGATTCAGAGCCAATATAAAAGTCTTCATATTTGGAAGTATGAGGTAGAAAAGTTTATTTCTTCCTTGATGAAATAGAGTCTTCTCCAAAACACAACATATGCTACATAAATTCTAATAATGTGTTTGAATTATATTGGAATGATGTACTAAGAGGGGAGGGGTGAATCAATACCTCTAAAAATTTTCTTGGTTAGCCCATTAACCCTTAATCATCAGTTTGTAAATTATCTTATCTAACTGTTCATCTTTCTTTACGTATATGCAATCATATCATAAGTTCTTTAGTATGTAACCATAATAGAAACATTCATGAAAATAGATAACACATAACACAAGATATGATATCGCAGAAAACTCCTATTAGGAAGTAAAAACTGCAGTGGGGATTGTTACCCACAAGACTTCACTATCTGTAGATAAGAAGGGGCTGGTTAAGGTTTACAATTGGTCACTTCTGATGACCTACCCTGTTAGGAGTATTATAGTGGAGACCTATTAAGAGCTACTTCGTTTGAAGCTTTAGCAACATTGTTAAGTGTGCACTCTGTTAAGAGATTTGTAAAGAACGGTTAAGTCCACCTTCTACAAAAGGATTTTAGATGTGATGCACTTGTTAGAATGCAACTACATAAGTCTTTGATCTGATGATGTATGCAATCTTTCATTGTTGATAACAGATCCTATTAAGCTTCATACATATAAGTAATCATCCTTCCATGATTGAATAATACCTTTATCTTCTCGTCGGTAGCCTCTATGTGTTCTTGACAACTAATGTGATCTATTTCTGAACTTTGCATGTGTTGGTACTCCTAAATTTGGAACAAATTTGGAGTGACCATGTTTGATTTTCAGACAAGCAAAGTGAATACCCTTAAAAAATTGTGTAAGAAGGCTTAGTTGGAGTGATTGAAAACGGTGCCCGGATGATTTTCATGAGATACAAATTGGGTAGAGGCTTTAACGCCTTCCATTTGACATATGCAATGGGTCCCAGCTCGTGATTTCCAGTTCTGACATGTTTAGGGAGTAGTCATTTTGAGGGGGTCACCTAATTCTGCATCTTTGCTAATTGTCAATTTGCTGTCTGGAGCCTACTTTGCTGCTGAGTATCTTACACCCAGTTGAGTCTCTTGAGCCATCAATTTGGGAATGTGTTCCATGCATATTAGAGAAATTATGTTTTAGATCTCAGGTCATTCCGAATCCGTTTGATAATTTTTCATAATTCCCAAAGTTGGTTGTTCATGAACTGTTTGCATTTTTGTCTTGCCTAGAAATCTGAATAGCCCAGTTTGACATGTTATAACTTTTGACCAGTTCATCCAATTGAGAAAATTCCTTTTGTGCTATGTTCCATTGGTCACACACTCCATATTTTCCAGTCTGTACATCTTTACAAAATCAGATGACAAGTTTTCAAGAACCATTCTGATAGTGATTAATTCTGATTTCCTGTGTATTCAAGTGCAGAATTGCTAAGTGACCCACTTTGAGGTCTTCAAAGTCTATACACGGGTGAAAATTTTGGATAATTGAGTTGTCCCTCATATTGAAAATATAGGAATGTACCTACCTGAAGATTTATAGATTCCTACCAATCCATTTGTCCACTTTGCCAAAGCCTTTCCGTTTCTGATTTATTAAGGTTTCTCTGAAAATGTTGAATCCAGAATTATATGGCATACTTTGTCCTTTCCTCATTTGCACCCCATTCAAGGTCGGACATAATTGAAAATGGGTTTGCATTATAAACCTAGGAATGAAATCATATGCAGATTCCCAAGCCTTGACCAGTTCGGTTGATCACTTTTCTTTGCCGATTCCGAACCCGATTTCTGCATATTTACTGTGTTTTGGTTCAGAAAGTGTTAAGGTGCCATCTTTGCGGATTGGTATCAGTTCAATGGTGTGTTTTCAGAAAAATATAATTGAGGGGTCATGTTCTACATCTGGCATTCAATCAGGATCCAGAGGTTGAGTTTCTGAAAGATCTATTTGATGAGTTTGCAAGTTCAGTTTCAAAGGCAGTTCATTCAGTTTGCAGTGCGGAAAAGTGTTAAGTTTCAGAGTGGCCATTTTGCATGAGTGATAAATTTCTATCTGAAAGCTATTTTTAGGAACCAATCAGGGCCTCATGCTCATTACATATCAATGTACTATCTGACTTGATGGCAAAGTTTCAGAGTGTGATTTACTCATTTTGCAATGGTCGATCTTAAGGCAATTTCTGCTGATTCAACATTTCACACTTGCATAGTGTTCTAGAAATGCAAAGTTTCATCAGTTGCATATTGTGCTGGAGACTGAATCTAAAGGAGCCCTTTCACATGCATGCTCATTATGGAAGAATGAATCTTCTTGCCAGGTGATGGGGTTAGTTTACTTGTTTAAGTGAATTTTTGAGATCAGAGCCAGTTGCCATTTAAGGATTCTGTTTACAAAGGTGATTGCAATGTTCCTTGTTTGATGTCTTGAGATAATTGCCATATTATTTTCTAATTAAAAAAGGTGAAGACATATTCAAGGCATTGGAATTATAAATTGAAACACCAAGGAGTATAATAATGGAGAAGGGTTAACTTTAATAGTGTACAAAGGATTGAAAACATGGTGTATGGTGGATACA
>MU227490.1:141799-182033 GCA_018584345.1 Thuja plicata
TACAAAAGGATTTTAGATGTGATGCACTTGTTAGAATGCAACTACATAAGTCTTTGATTTGATGATGTATGCAATCTTTAATTTTTGATAACAGATCCTATTAAGCTTCATACATATAAGTAATCATTCTTCCATGATTGAATAACACCTTTATCTACTCATCAGTAGCCTCTATGTGTTCTTGACAACTGATGTGATCTATTTCTGAACTTTGCATGAATTGAACCTTCTGCTCCTTATATGCTCTTCGTGGCTATCAACAACAATGAATTCATATTTCACAATTGATTTGAACATCTATTTATACTAGTTTTTGGCTCAATTCTTGATTCATGTGTCACAAGTTAACTCTAGATCCAAGGTTTACAACTTGACCTTGATCTTTAGTTAGATATGTTTTAGATCCGTTAGGATGCATTAAAACATTTACATAAAGCTTGCTTGACCCTCAAGTTGTGATTTAAAATAAATTAAAACTCTATAAATAGAATTACATTGCTTTATCTATAGTGTAAAAATTAGATCCACTTTTTGCAGGTTTTTTAACTGACTGTCGATTCTAACGGTCCGTTTTCTTGGTTGTTGATGTTCCTTTCTTAAGCTGGTCATCAGGTATGCCTTTTCTGTTCCATCAGTTTTGTTCTCAAAACTGTGTCATCGGTGATGTTTGTGGTCACCGGTGATGCTTGTCAATTCCATACTTAGCATTTTTCTTGTGACCTTTGTGTTCTATCGGGTATGCTCGTTGTTCACTAGTAATACTTGTAGTTCGTCGGTAATGCTTGTAGTCCGCCGGTAATCTCTATAGTCTTCCAATGATCTATGTCAGTGTTTTTCACTAAGTATACTAATGGAAAAATAATGTCATCAGAATGCTATTCTCTCTAGGACAAAAAATGGTAATTTATGAGGATCTTGTTTACATCCATAAAATCTAATAAGAGTATGATTACCATTAACAAACCAAACTGAAAAGTTATGGGTATGACCTTTCTTTGGATTATACTCTAGGGGTCTAAGTACCCTCCTCATCTTCAGTAGAAATCTTTCAACTTGACGGCCCAAAGCCCTAAGTATCCACACAAAAATGTATCTAGAAACAATATAAAATTTTCATCTCTGCTGTCCCTATCCCACACATGACACCATAATTAAATAGGAAGTCTAGTTCCTTGGTTATCTATGGTGGTCAATTTCATGTCATGTTGAAAAAAAATGCTATTATGAAAATAAATCAAATGGAATAACAAAGAGTAATGTTTTAAGGCTCTCTTTTTCTTTCAATTTATCAATTAGGTATGGATGAGCCTCTCAACCTCACTTGAAATATAAAAATCCAAATTAACATTAGTGTTTTGAATCTTCATGGACATAAACATCAAACCAATTGGAATTCTAAGTTTTGAGTCCTTGTCCACAAACTTGGGTTGAGTCAGGATAGATTTTTCTAGAAGAATTTCATGCATCCGTGGGTGGAGAATGGTGCAGTTTCAGTAATATACATGAGCCTATTTTTCTCACCCCTTTTCCTAAAAAAATGCATTTCTCTTAACCCAAACATTTTTACCAGTGTTGGTATTCAACTTTAAATTGCTCCCTATAAATTTTTGTTAGGGATTATTTATTCATAGAAAAACACTTAGCTAAGAAAGATTTACTAACAACCAGGATGGGGTTTCCATCTATCCCTCTTACTGTTATGGTTTCCTCTTTTTTTTTTTTTAATTCTATGCCAACACCTCAATGAGATCAACATCAACAAATGCATTGGGAACTATGATTTTAGCCAGGTCAAGATTCCATGGGTTTGAAAGTGGGACTCTCTCAATATTTATTATTATAAAAGTACCAAAATTAAATTCAACCACAACCTATAATCTTGAAATCCCTACATTCTCCCCATGTATCATATAATGTATTCTTAGCAACGCTATTGACTGACCTAGGCAATGCACCTAGCATGTCCTTTTACATAGGCCTTTTAGGTTTTTCATCTTTTTTCCCCCCTTGTTAGAGCCCTCTCCAAACTCTTTCTTTCTAGGCATTTAAAACTTTAAAAATTTCTAGCTTAGGTAAGGTGCTTGAACTTACTATTTAGCTCATGCTTGGAGAATTCAGGCTACCATTAGGTGTTATCCAAGATCCTTATCTCTAATATTCACCTTGCCACTACATGAGTAAGCAAAATATTTTCCAACCATCAATTTTTCTAATTTGTATTCATTAAATTCCCTTTATTACCTCTTAAAATCTCAAGCCCATCAACATTCAATATGCATCTTTGATCTTGTATGCATGTTGTGTCACTTCTCATGCAGTGGCGCTCTTTGACTTTATTTAGCATTCACTAAATTGCTGGCCACTTTTCTTACCTTAGCAAAATAACTTCAAGGTTTTTTCCACATTGAAAATGATTATTTTATCTCCCGTGAAATGGTGATATTTTTCCACTTCATAGCATTAAAAATCCTAACTCTCAAAATAGAGACATTTTAGTATTTCAAAAGCACATATTATGAGCCATGTGAAATAGCGATGGCTTCACTGTTTTGTGGCTCCTATTTTTTTACCTTCGAAATAGAGAAATAAATTATGGGGATGCAATTGTGCAGTGCACAAATTTTCAAGATAGTAATATACTACCATGTGGTTCCACATAAGAATGAGACAACTAGGTATTCCGAGTTAGAGTTTTTTGACAATGCATTTTGAGATAGAGATGAACTTTGAGAGAACCAAGGAGGAATTGACAACACAAATTGAATCTACACGGGATGAATTATGAGGTCAGATAGTAGAGTAATAATACTTTCTTATAAAATATTTTTATTTATGAAATGTATTTTCTATAACTAAGAATCAACAAGTCTAGGCACTTCCAGAGTCATAAAGACAAGACAAAATTACTAGGCGTGGCTGACATGTTGATGCCATGTTTACAAATTGACTATTGGGAGTTGTTGAGTTGCACAAAGAAGAGATAAATATACCCCGGGAGTTGATTGTTTTCATTCAAAAGAAGCATTTTATTTTTCCAAAGAAGAGCTCATAATGGGTTGTTTGACAAGAGTGTTTAGAATCTAATTTGAGAGAAAATGATTGCTGCATATGGTACTTTAGGAAGTCTTTAAGGACCATGATGATGTGCCAGTAAATGATTCAGCCTATGGGTGTGGAGATATTGAAAGGTCCTTTGACAAGCATGGAGGTATTGAAATGCTTGAGGGCAATGGAAGGCTTTGTCTACTTCTTGCAAATTATTCCAATCTCCATATGTGTCACTCGAATTCTCTGTGAGAGAGAGTTTAGAAGGTGATCCAAATAAAATATCACTTTCAAAATCTTCTCTTGAGAGAGGGGAAGTTGGTTATCTTGCATCCCTTGGTCCTTTGTGACACTGACCATCCACCTCTGATAGTGGTGAGGCTCACAAGTTTCACAAGATTGTTGGAGCACTCTGACCTTGGGACCACAAGAAAAACCAATCCAACAATCATACAAGTAGAAAAAATGGAAGAACAATCATTCTAGTTGGTAGATGATTTTTTGCAACTAATTTGTGGCGTATACACATGTTTTATGTATGCTATCTGTAGATGAAAAAAATCATCCTTATATTAGTTTAATTAATATCCCTGTAATATTATAGTTACTTTTAATTAATTAATTATATTTGTTATATTATTCTATTTATTTAATTAAATTTACTTAATTAAATATGATTCACCTTCTATAGTATTTAAATTTAATATAAATACTATCCCCCTTTCTAATGTATTAAAATTTATTTAATACACGGCCTCCATAAATCCCCTTTTAAATAAATTTTAATTTATTTATTCTCTTACATTTCTAATATTCCTCTAAACCAAGATTAAATTCAAATTTAATTTGAAATATTAATTTAAGCCTAGCCTAAAGACCTATTAATCCTACCTAGAAACCTACTCTATTCCTACCCTACCCTACCTATTCCTCTTAATAAACGTATTCTCTCACTAAGCACACACTAATCACACTTAAAGTGTGATTCCTAACTCTTTTAAGAACTAATGGAATTCTCACACATGTGTGAGAAACTCCTTTCAAAGAAGCTACCAACTTCCTTAAAAGTAGCCACTCTTTTGTCCCCCACTCCATTCCCCAAGAGTTGCTCACACGTGTGAGAAAACATTGTGCCACTCAAACCTTACAGGCTTGTGTTGACTTTTGCATCGCTTGTCCTCTTTCCCTTGTGTCCTCTATGTGGCATCTATGTAGATTCCACATGTTCTCCACCTCATCCAAGCCCTTCCCTTCCCTCCAAAACTCTATAAATAGAGGCTCTTGCCAAGAGCAAATCATCTCTAATTTTTGCATTCTTACCATGCTAGTTTAGTTCTAGATTTCTTTAAGCATTTTAGTTTTTTTAAATTATTTCAAGTTTGAAGCTATATAGACATTACATTTTAGGGATAATGGAATGAATCTAGTTCTTTTTTCAATCTCATGCACAATCATCATAGTTTGGTCTTGCATTCTTAATCATTGTGAGAAACTTGAGACAAGTTTTCAATACTTGTTCTTGAGTTCTTCACTCTTTTAGCTTGCATTATTAATAATTTAGTGGGATTTAAATTATTGTGTTTGGAGAGAACACCCACATATATCTCTAAGAGAAAAACAAAAACTCTTGGGTGCACTTGTTTGGCTCATCGGAGGTTGTGGTCTAAACATCTTGTCTTAATCTTTCATTTAAATATGCTAACCCCTTATTGAATCTAATGGCTAATCTTTGTGTTTGCATGTTTTAGTGATTGTTTTGGATAGGTAGGTTTTATCACATAAATTTTTGCATGCCTAGTGGGACCCATGCCCTTTATTTCTTCAAAATTTTTCATAATTTTCACGTTTTCTATTATTCTGGAAAAGCATCACGTAGAGTCGTCTTCGCTCTGAGATTACCATCTGTGTTTCCAAAATGTCATCTAAGAGGATCACCGTCTGTACAGTTCCACCATTTTCACTATGCCATTACCATATCCACCTATCAAAAATAAAATTAGCCTAAATTGACTTAAAAATACTTTTTTTTATTATTATATTTCACAGTTTTCACTCTCGGGTTTTTGATAGGGTATCACTTTTTGAGAGTTAAATGTTGTCAAATTTTATAAAAAAGGTTAATATTTTGCTAATTAAGAGTACTTTTTGGGATAACTTGACTCTCTATTTTACCATTTTCTTAGGTACTTAGCTATCTCCATAGATCATTGTCTCTGACACAACATCACTGTTTACGCATGTCTGTACTTCTGACAGGTAATTAATGTTGTGTTTTTAAATTATCGTCTTTGTAGAACAACCATCTAGTTGTTTCATTAGATGTGCTCTATAACTGTCATCTACATAGATTTATTGTCTTTTCTCACCATTTGTTAGATTGTTAGGTTACTAATCATTTTTGAGCTTTTACATCATCATTCCTGAAGATTAAACATCCAAACAACTAATCAATCTTTCTATAGCTTGCTTGTCAAAGAATATCATTTGAAACTACTCACATTGTCTTGCAGGTTGCCAAAATTGAATCAACCAAATGATCATGCTTGGTTAATGTGTTTTAAGGAACATAGTTTAATTAGGATATTTTTATTTGATTCATAACAAGCATTAGGGTATGATATCTTTCTCTTGGAAGATAAAAAACCTAGACATGCTTGTTTTGTTTTAGGCAAATAATCTTTGGAAATTAACACATGGTCTTGGGTGTTTGGGAGAAAGGACATTGGGTAGGAGAGTATGACCTTTTCCTCTTGAGGGAAAATCATAAATCTAGACCCCTCTTGTTGTCAATCCATGCTTTTCAAGTTATTCCTTCAGATGGGCCTTCTGGTTAAGGAAAAATCTCCTGGGAATGACCCACGTGAGAACGAGGTGTAATCCACACCACTCCAACTCACACTAATAAAATATACTATTTGGGGCCAAAGCCTTAGGATTCAGTTGGCATTTGAGCTTATACTCGACTCATGTCTAACATAAGTGCGACCTAACAGTCTCAATCATGTTTATGTGACCACTTTTGTCAAGACGGTCTATGCGGCTATATGCCTAAATCTCTCTTGTGTGGACATAGAGGATACAATAGAATGGAGACCCTCACTAAAGACTCTAGGCTTAGAAGCTACCTGGAACACCCCCGAAAGGTGATAATGTTTGTGCAAGGAAGATGGTAACTTCCCCAAGATCACTCATACATTCATGCCACCCTGAGCGTTTGGAGATAGCTAATACGACATCATAGCTGGAGTCATTGCGTTCTTAGTAATGGTTGTATTCTTATTATCTCTTGTGTGTGTGCCTAAGCTTGTGAGAAAATATTTTCATGCTACACCAATTCCTTAGGTAGACTGTGTTTGAAGTGCTTGAAGAACATTGACAAATCCAAAACACAAATAGAATCCTCAACAAAAATATTTGTCACACTTGCTTGTATCCTTCAAGTTTTCTTTATCTCTTGTCAGATTGTTTTCAAGACACATGCTTGTTATTTTCTGGTTGACTGTGATGAAACAAGTTCTTTCCATTGAACAAATCCACTAAAAATTAGACAGAAATCAAAAAATTTCCAAATCATCAAAACATTGTCCTATTTACAAACTCTCATCTCCGCTCTGGCAATGCCATCTGCATAGATCATCATCTATAATTTTTTTCCATCTATGCAGTATTAAATTTTCATCTGCATCTAAGAATGTAATCTTCGCTTAAAAAAAGTGAGTTTCAAAATTTACTAGAATCTTCAAAATTTAGTCTTTTATGAGGTCCTAAAATCATTTGTCCTGAAACTTTCAGTTGCTCATTCAAAATCAGATTTTTTGCTATAGGACATGACTAATTCCAAGTAACACAAGAAGGTTAAGCTTCCAACTCCTCCATTTTATCGAGAATAGAAAGAAACCACTCATAAATCCAAGGAATATCAACACATTTCCCAATCAATCAAGCACACAATTTAGTATTACAAGAAAATTGATGCTACCATGTACAACAACAAATCTTGCAACTTCATGGCCAAGTTTTCCATCAATTGTGCCTTTGTTAGTTACTCTTGAGTAATACGACTAGATCAACCTCTTATTTCCAAATCAATTTCTCATTCTTCCATCTTCATCAACCATCATCCTATCTCTCTCGGAGCATTAGATCAAACCTTTTTGGATTTCAAATCAAAATAAAATCAATCCTTTCCTAGGTTGGATGACCTTAATATAAAGTATTGTAGACCTTCATCCTTAGACAAACACAAAATTTCTTGTAGACCATTAGTTTATCTCAAGTAATTTAAACCCATTGGTAATGTCCTATATGCTTGAGATCACAAGTATATCTTCAAGTGGAAACAAATATCATCCAATGTAATCCTTTTGTGTTTGTGTCATCACAAGGTCCTTTTGTACTTAAGTTTCATTCTAAAACCTTTAAATATAAATCAATTATCAATAAATCTTATTCAATCACCAATCAATCCTTAATCAAACATCAATCAATCAAATCCAATCAATCAAAATGAAAATTAATCCTCGAACAAGATCTTTGCTCCTTCCACTTTAATCTTCCAATCTCACATTTCCTCATCTTTTATTCGTCTAGGTCTACCATTGTATGGTAGTTACTCAATCCCAAGCTAGAAACATGAGGTGTGCAGCACCCAAAAACTTTTTTGACAAGCATAATCCTTTTTCTACTCAATTCTTTCAAGGCCATGCAATGCGAATCGATGACATAAAAAATGTGCCTGAAGAAACTGAGTTAGTGGATCAAGAAGAAAGACCTACACAATTGAATTATTATCTTAGGGATCCATATAATTTAGAAATGGTTGAAAAGACCATTAGTCAAAACAACGATGAAATATTCTTGAACCTCATTCAAAATGACATCACAGTGCCTGCTGATTTTGATGAATCACTTGTCATTCGTAACATCACTAAGGCTATGACTGCTACAAGAATGGCCATGGCCTGCAATTAAAATGCAACATCATCACATGACACCAGTAAAGCAGCCGCAAGTGAGCCTTCTACATCAGTTCCCACATCAACACTTGTATCAACAACTACATCAACAGTCCAATTGACCAATGAACAAATTCAACAGATCCTAAGTGTTTTTCCTAACATTACTTCACACAATAGAACTCAAACGATGACAAATACCTGTCAAGGGGAAAGTGCCAATGTCAACAACATAGAGAAGATCTCCATGCCTCTATCTACATCATCTACATTCCTGACAATTGGCATGAAGACATCTATAATAAATACATCTCAAGCTTACCAATACATAGCCCCTCCAATAGTCGGTATGACCTCCTCTAGGTTTTCAACTGCAAATTTGGAGGAGGATAATATTATGGGTGATAATATATTCCGCACAACACTCCAAATTTAGCCCAAAAAATTAATTAGCTCAAAAGTCTTGTGCATGGTTTGCAGAATGGGGGAAAAATGAGTTTTCCTTTGATGAAATTTGTCCCTATCTATTCAATAATTCTATCATGATGGAACAATTCCCTCCAAAATTTGAGATGCCTAAATTTTAAAAATACAAGGGAGAGACATGTCATCTACAACATTACAAGGAATTTTACATTGCATGTCAAGAAGTTGCCTACAACAAAAATTACCTAAAGAGACTCTTCACTAGGAGTCTTGGAGGTGCAGCTTTAGGATGGTTCATGACCCTTCCTTATAGGTCAATCTATGATTTCTATGATCTTGCAAAGAACTTTGTTCAAAAATATTCATATAACATTTAACATCAAGAAACCCTCAGTGATTTGTGCAATACCAAGAAAAATAATGGTGAAACCTTTGCTAGTTTCTTACAATGATGGAGACATACTATTAATCATATGCCATGGAAAATACCTGATAGTCACTTAATTGACATCTTCACAAATAATTTGATCCTTGAGATGTCATTCAAAATTAAAATGGATTCACGTAACATCTTTGAATCCCTTTTCAAGAAGGGAAAAGACATCGAAGATGGGGTTTTGCAAAAAGGTAGCATCAAACACTATACTCCTTCCAACAATGATAAACCAAAATTTTGGGGTAAAAACAAAAGAGTTGTCAATGATGGAGTGACTGATGCAAAACATGTTAAGAATATTCAAGCATCCAAAAAAATAATAAAAAAATTGCAACAACAATTAAAATCAAAATCAAAATCAAAATCAGAACAACAATCAAAACTAGAATCAGAACAATAATCAAAATAACAATCCACCACGCAATCAATCTTATTTTTTCCCTTGAAAAAATAACAACAATAACAATAATGATAACATCAAAAATAAGCAACGATGATAGCTCACATCATTGGTGGAACCATTGGATGTAATCTTTAAATAGATCATAGATCAAGGAATGATAGTCTATCCAAATACTCAGCCTTTCGATGAAAATCTACCCAAACCTACTTGATATCGAGAGAATGAATACTGTGATTATCATCACATTAAAGGACATGATACCAAGAAGTGCGTGAAACTCAGACATTTTGTACAAGATATTATTGATGATAGAAAAATTGAAGTCAAAGACTAGAATTCTTCCTTGTCCAATGCAAAGCTCAAAGTATACAATCAATCTTTTCCACAACACAATCAAAACAATGCATCTAATGCGATCCCATATAATTAGTCAACCAATACTATCATAGGAAATGATCAAATGTGTGTAAGTATAAAAGAAAATGATATCTTTAGTTTTGACTCTCTTTGTGGACACATAGAAGAATCTGAAACCCATGTTAATACCATAATCCTCAAAGTTTTTTATTATAATGCTACCACATGCAGACCCAGAGTCACTATCCAAGCTACTAATAACCCCTCTACATCTACAAATCCACTAGCTACACCATCTACTATTGCTCAGTCTGCTTTACCTTATCACTGATTGGCCCAGTTAGGAAAGACTCCTACACAAATATCTATCTTAGAACTTCTGCATACCTCACCTATCCACAAAGAAGTTCTTGAGAATGCTCTAAATGAATCTTGTGTTCCTGAAAATATCAATGCTACCCAGCTCCAAGCCATGATCGGGAATTTAGCCCCATAAGAATATCTTGTTTTCACTCACAAATACTTTTGTAGTACTGACCTTCATCATAATAAATCCCTCCACATCGAATCCACAATCCAATCCACTAAAATCAAATGAGTCCTTATAGATGGTGGATCTGGCCTAAATTTGTGTACATTGAAAATGATTCACAATTTCAATCTTTCTGAGGATCTTCTAGATGTAGATAAGAGAATCACAATAAAGGCTTATGATGACAGAGAACGTGAAAGAAAAGATTTGATCACATTACCCTTGCAAGTGGGCCCAACCCTAATTGAAATTGTTTGTCATGTACTAGACCTAGATCTACCATACAACATCTTGTTGGGCTAACCCTGGATACACGCTATCAAAGGTGTACCTTCTACCTACCATCAATACCTCAAGTTTCCACATCATGGTAGAGAAATCATGATTCTAGGAGATCCTAAACCATTCCAATACTGCAAGATATTAGAAGGAAAACAATCAAATTACTGTCCATTGAATGAGTTCAACCAACCTTTTGAAAAAGAAACACTTGTTTGACAAACCTCTTTAGCTATAGAAACAACATCAAAGACAAAAAAAGGAAAAGAAAAGGTCACTAAAGACAAGACCCATGAGTCTAAAACAAAGATTACTTTCACAGATCAGGGCATGTGAGAATACAAATTTGAAAGTTCTCTATGCAATGGACAACTCCCTTTGTCCCCAAAATCCTATGGAAGGTCATCACTGTTAACTCCCTCTAAAGAAAATGACCTTATGCAATGTAAGATGACCACTTTTGAACATTGGGGGTATTTTTCAGATCAACACATGGAATCCAAAGTCCTTGATTGGATTTACAATGAAAAAGAGGAAAAATAGTAACATTCCCTGATGGAAAATATATCAAAGCCACACCCATTGTTGAAAGCATGGGGTATCATGGCACTGGCCTTGGTGCAAATGAAACTGGTAAGAAGAAAATTGTGACAGAAAATGGCTATCCTCGAGGACATGGATTGGGTTCCATAGAAACTAAGACTAACTTTGCCAAGGACTATTGTTTAGCCGCCTCAGATTCAGACACTAAAGAAGATTTTTTTGAAGTTCCTTTCCAATATGTTGAAGATGAGCTTGAATAATTTACCCATGTCCTCACCATTACACAAGTTGATATTTCCTCCCCCCATCATCCCCTCACAAACCTTGAACTAATTGACTAGCATCAGTAAGATTCACCACCATCTTTCGATATTTGTGATTTAGATGAGGCAGTTTTATCTCTCTTTGGACTTAAGAATCTCCAAGAATATGACCATCAGATCCACTTCAGTGAGCAAGCCTACTTTGGTAGCCAGGTCAATTCTCTTAGTCACAAAAGTGACTATAAAAAAAAAATTAAAATTAAAATACAAAAACATCCCCTAGTGAAAACCTCTCGCAAGCACCTTCAGATGAAGAAAAAGATAAAATAAAGGACACATCCTCTATTGAAAACCTTTCTAAGGTGCTAGAGGAACGGGAAGCTAAACTACCATTCATATGATCAGAACTAGAAATGTCCTCCATGATTATTAAAGACACTATCCTGATCAATCTGGGTACAGAAGAAGATCCACAAATCACAAGACATGATTACATTCCTCCGAAAGAATAAAATTAACTTTGCCTAGACCTAAAAACACATTCTTGGGCTTGATACAGATCTTTTTATGCAATATCTTGTTGTGGATCCTAATTAGAAACCTATCAAACAAAAACTTTGTAAGATGCATCCTCAAGTGGCATTATTAGTCAAAGCAAAGTTTTAGAAAATGTTTGATGTAGAAGTGATTCGACCTATAGACTATCTTTAATGGGTCTCCAATATCATACCAATAGGAAAGCCTTCTAGGGGAATCTACATCTGTAATGACTTCAGAGACCTAAACCTTGCATGTCCTAAGGATTATTTTCCACTTCCCAATATTGATATTATAGTGGATTTGACTTCTAGGCATGAGATGTTGTCCCAGCTCATGGAAAAAGTTTCTAGTTATAATCAGATCAAGATAGCACCAGACGATCAACACAAGACTACATTCACAAAAACTTGGGGTACCTTCTGTTATCAGGTGATGCCCTTTGGTCTTAAGAATGCTGGCGCAACATATCAAAGAGAAATGAAAACCATCTTCCATGATCTCCTACATGTCATCATGGAAGAATATGTGGATGATATTTTGGGAAATTCAAAGACACGAGAATCACACATCCCCATCCTCACTACAATTTTTGAGTGATTGGAGAAATACAAGGTGTGGTTGAATCCTAAGAAATGTGTCTTTGGAGTACAATATGGTAAGCTACTAGGATACATTGTGTCACGATGCATAATAGAAGTTGACCCAAAGAAATTAAAAGCCATCCTAGAGTTGCCACTGCCAAAAACATTGAAGCAGTTGTGCAGCTTACAAGGAAATCTTTAGTCCATTAAGAGATTCATGTCACACCTGGCAGATAAGGGGCATCCCTTTTCTCATCTCCTACGTAATAATATGAAGTTCCAATAGGATTTCTTATATCAAAACACATTTGAGAAGCTAAAAGGATATCAGGCTAGTCCACCCATGTTGGTGCAACCTATTGATGGCCTTCCTTTGATTTTGTATATTCTTTCCACACAAGTTGCATTAGGTTCTCTGTAGGCCCAATTAGATGACACTGGAAAAGAGTGATAAATTTATTACCTCAATAGGACTCTTATTGGCTATGAGTTAAATTATTCCCTCATTGAAAAGACATGTTTGGTTGTTGTCTTCTTCACATAGAAGCTACATCATTATATGCTCAACCATAAGATTCACCTTTTCACCAAGATAGATCCACTCAAATATCTCCTGTCACAAGCTTCTCTTACTGGTCATACAATGAAATGGGTTAGATCCTCAGTGAGTTTGACATTGTTTATGTGAATAGAAAAGATATCAAAGGACAAGTCATTGCAGATCAGTAATAGAAGCACCTATTGATGGAAAAAATCCACTAATCACCAATTTTCTACATGTATCAGTCCTCAATCTTGCCCCAAATATTTCATGGAAACAATATTTTGATGGATCCTTTACTCAGAAAGGACTAAGGATAGGAATATTGTTTGTCACACCAAAAGGGGATCTCATTCATGAAGCCTATAAATTACAATTTCCTTCTACCAACAATATTGTAGAATATGAAGCCCTTGTACTTGGACTTCGTCAAGCTGTACAATGGGATATTCTAAGCTTTTTATTATTAGGTGACTCACAGTTGGTTATCAAACAATTTATGGATGAATATAAAAAAAAGGATGATAAGCTTCTTCCCTATCACAACATAGTTGAAGAACTTAAACAACATTTCACTAACTTGGCCTTCTAAAAAATTGTGTGCACAAACAACAAAGAAGTTGATGAAATGACTACCATTGGGTCCCTGATTACCATGCCAGAACATAGTACACAGTATGAGTTTCTTTTTGATAATGTTATGGTCCCTGCCTGTGACAAACCAAATTATGAAATAATGTGTGAAATTGGTGATCCTAATTCCCCATGGTACCAGGAAATATACTCCTACCTTCACAATGGACATACTCCACTTTCCTTAACACCTAATCAATGGAAAACCTTTATTCACCACACTTCCTGTTACACGATCCATGGTAATACCCTTTCTGAAAATACTTTGATTGAACTCTTCTAAGGTGTATGCATTTTGATGAAGCACAAACATCCTTGGAGGAGGTACATCAAGGAATATGTGGAGCTCACTCCAGTGGACTCACTTTGGAAAATAAATTTTTACGTATTGGATACTACAGGCCTACCATGGAATAGGATGCCTACAACTATGTAAAGAAATGTGTGCCTTGTCAACAACACAATAATTTGATACACGCTCCCTCTCAATTCCTTCAGCCCACCATTAACCCTTGGCCTTTTTCATGCTGGGGTCTCGACCTTGTTGGCAATATTTTCCAAAATTCTTCCAATGGCCATAAATACATCCTTACCACTACTGAATATTTTACCAAGTGGGTTGAAGTTGTTTCTCTTACCTACACTACTGGAAAATATATTTTGAAGTTTATTTTGAACTACCTTATCTATTGCTATGGCATTCCTCAAGACATTGTCACCGATAATGGAGGACATTTTAAAAATAAGGATGTCACAAAGTTATGTAGGAAGTTTGACATTACTCACCATACCTCTTCCAAGTATTTTCTGCAAGGCAACGGTCAAGCAGAGGCTACAAATAGAACTATCCTCAAAATCCTCAAGAAAACTATCGATGATACTCTCTCTGATTGGCACCTTCGCCTCAATCCCACCCTTTGGGCCTACCACACTTCCATCTATACCCCCACTAGAGCCACTTCATTTTCCCTTCTTTATGGCATCGAGGCTATTCTACCCATTGAAATTGAGCTCCCTTCGTTCAAAATTTCTCTCAAGAATATGTTGTCCAAAGAACAAATACCAAGTTTCTCGCTTGCAAGAGCTTGAACTCTACAATGAGAGATTCATCAATGACATAAACCCCCTCTGTGTGTATCAATATTTCTTTTGTCTCCACTTCAACAAGTAGACCAAACCTCATTAGTTTGAGGTTGGTGATGTCATCCTATAACAATATATGAAGAACCTCTAGAACCATGACAAGAAACAAAAGTTTGAGCCTAACCGGTTGGGGCCCTTCATAATCAAAACAAAGTTTGGGTCTGACACTTATTATATTGATACACCAAAAGGATATCTAGTCCTTGATCTTGTAAATATCTTGCATCTAAAGCACTTCTATGCTTGATCCTTCAGAAGCCCGTTGTATACGAGAAAATCCAAGAACATCAGAAAAGCAGAAAATCCAAAAACACAATTATGTAACAACAAGTCTTGCTTTGTACCCTATCTTATTCTAGGGTATCCTATAGGCCACTTCTCTAGCCTATTAGAGTTCTTGACTAACCCTAATATTTGAAGGATTATCTACACAAGATCCTTCTTCTTTCAACTTGTTAACATCAACTAGGAAATCAATTCAATCCATCTCAAGCTTCATGGTCATCTTCTCGCTCCTACACACCAAGTGATCCAATAAAGTAATCACTGCCCATAAATGGAGAGGAAGGTCCAAAACAAGGAAATTTCATCCAACACAATGCCTAGAAACTTAGTTTCCATTGAAACCCTAAACAAGTTCAAGAACTTGCTCAAAACACACTAAAATAGGGCTACAAGCATTAGTCCTAATCAAGCACCTTTTTCCACATAAATTGAAATTATTCTTAACAAGATGAAAAAATAACTCTAGATCCTAACACCCTTTTCAAAGAAATATAGTATTTTCTAGGTCTTGCCTTCCGAAGTTGTCTATACAAAGGGTTCCTATTTGCAAGCCTATATTTAAGGGTTTCAACTCTTACTCAGATTAGCCATCAGAGTCTTCATTTTAACCATGAAGAACCCCCCATAAAAATTTCCCATTGGATTTGTGACTTTTCCATACACATCTCCTCCTCTCCCTATGCATTAATTGAAGAAACCAATGCTTTCAATCACTCATATTGCCTTTGTAATACACTGTGATCCCTAGCCATACAACTCTGGTTCACCTAGGGAATCACCTCAAAAATAGAAAACAAGCTATCCAAGGCCAAACCCTCTCCACACATATAGAAAAAGTAGTCACCTCACCCTTTCCAAGAGCCCGTAAAAGTGCCATAGTAGAATGGTGAGCTATGACCCCATTTACAAAAACTACCTGGTTTAGACCAGCGACAATGCATAAATCAAAACTATTTACACTAGCAAGGAAATATGAACAAAAAGAAAAAATAATCACATATAGAATCAATAATTTACACAAGCTACCTCATCCACCAATCAAAGTGTAGAGTTCAATCCATTAAACACCAAGATGTATACAAAATCCTCAATTGTAACTGGTTTTTCAATTACACAGTCCGTACACTGATTTTCCAAATTCATCCAACCCCATAAACAGGTCGAGGGTGACCTTATATAGTTGATCATGACACCAATCCAAAAAGTTCTGATAGTTATACAACCAAATTCTTAAAGATGCATTCTTGCAAGAAATATTGTCAATGTTGTCAATGACAACATTGATAACTTTTACAATTTTGTGATTCTTGCATTCTAACTTGGTCAAGTCTCCATGAAACTTATCCAAACATATTATTATACCTATTATACCAAAAATTATCTCTCCTATAGTCTAAAAAGAATAAAATCTAAGGTTTCACCATATTTGGAACATTTACCTAATTGGACAAAACACTACTTCTAAACATCGAATGATCTAGTTAGTTCTTCTAACCAAATTAACACGTCGTAGGATCTATCTAATACTATTTTTTAGCTAGTGGCTTGGCTAAGGCCACTACAAGAAAAAAATAGTCTAGGAGCCCTAGGTTACTATCTAGCCTTACCTAGGTGATCCTACACCATACTCCCCCATAAAGGGAAAGTCATGTCACTCCTATGGACAAAATGTCTTTAGAGATGCCCATTTTCTTGAAGTATGTATTTGCAACCCATGTTTCCTCTAACTGTGGCTTATGCTTCCTCTTGATGAGGTGTTCCATGTACACCGTGTGCCTTTTATTTTTCTTGACCCTTGAATCTAGTACCTTATCTACTTCTAACTGTACCTTGGGAGGTAACATAGTAGGTTCAACATCACTTATAACCTCTTAACTTTTCTAGTGTATCTCATCTAGTGGCCCTTTGAACTTGATCAAATCTTGCACATTAAAGACATGAGTTATACTCAAATATGAAGGTAAGTTGAACTTGCATGCATTAGATCCATACTTGGCTAATATCTTGCATGGTCCCACCCTCTTCATCTAAAGTTTAGTAGGCATAGCCTTCTACAACCTGGATTCATTCAAATACACCATCACATAATAACCTACCTCAAATAGAATATCTTTACTTTTCTCATCTAATTTGGCCTTCAGCTTTAGTGTACTATCTTGTATTGTTTTCTTAACTTGTTCTTGGATCTCTTTAATTATTTTAGTGAATTCCTCTTCCTGATCTGTTTCATTGATCCAAGGTCTCTGAGCTTACACATACCCCTTGGGTGCATCCCATATACAACTTCAAATGGACTTCTACCTATTGTTCTTTTAACACTGTCATTGTAGGCATAATCTTCTTGGGGGATGACCACATCCCATGTCTGACCATACTCCTTAGTTAGGCACCTTAAAAATTTACCCAATACTCTGTTAACCACCTCAGTTTGGCCATAGGTTTGAGGGTGGTAAGATGATCTAAATTACAAGTTCGTATCCAATATATTCTAGAGTGTTTTAAAAAAATGGCTCATGAACTTAACATCCCTATCTAAAACAATACTTAGGGCTAGTCCATGAATTTGTATAACATCCTTAAATAACAAATCTGTAATGTTTCTCACATCATTTATAGTTCTACAAGGTATAAAATGAACCATCTTACTAAATATTGTTGGGATTAATGGGAAGTAGTACTGAGAGGGGCTGCTAACAAGGGTAAGTTGTCACCGGGTACCGGGGTACCAGCCAACTTTGCCTGTAAAGGTTGTCTGGGGAAATGAGATTCCCTGGGTCTCCAAGCATGTGAGAGTTGGGTCTCGATAGTGTAGGTCTCAGTTGGGAAATGTGACTATCTTGTTTGAGGGGGATAGCTAGTTATCTTAACTCGTCTTCTCCAGGAATTCGGGTAAGTGGGTTTTTCTGCAAGCGCGCATTCATTTAACAAATAAACTTCAAAAGATACTGCAGAGTTAGAAATATTTCATCTACCTATAGTTATACTGAACATTCAAAACATCAACAATGCTCTAACACACTACACTAAATATTGAAGAAATATACAACCATCAGTTCATATTTTATCAGTATAAAAGGAAAGGAGGTTGTTAATCTACTTTGAGTACCAGAGCAAAGGACATGAAGAACATAAAGCATAAAATACCATTAACCCAGAAGACAAAATGCTAACAACATCATTGAGAGAACTCTTCCTTCTTCATTAAAATATCTTCTAGCAAGCACTGGTGCATGGTACAATGGTGGCTCCAGAGGAGCATTTAACTAATGAAAGCTTAGAAACTATGGAGCATTGAGCTCTGCAACTAAAAACAGAGAAAACCAAATTTCCATTAACTATGGAGTACAAAATCATCAATTTCACCGACCCCTGGAATGAGGCTAGACTTAACATTTATACACATGACTTGACCTAAAACCTAACCTAAATTATTTTACAATTTACAATATAATATTTTTTTCGGTGGCCGATACTACCTGCACCATGCTACAAAAGACCTCAAGACGGAAAAGGTTTGCCATGTCAGAAGAATAAGACAAGAAAAGAGGAGTGGAAGAATCTGTCTGAATAAGAGAGCCACTAGAAGAGGAGAAGAAATCTGATCCCCTAGGGATCGAGGCTACATGCCTCATAAATGGGTAAATGACACCTTATCTTTGATGTGCCAGGTGTAATGTTGAAATGACGCCTTGGGAAGACTATCTGTTAGAACACTCTTGTTGAGCCGACATGCCTTGTTACAGTTACCTACTTTTTGACAACCTTTATTAACTACCTTTAAAGTGACTGATCAACCTTGGGAACTGGGACACGGGTCACTTAAAGAATACAAAAATATAGGATCTAGAATTCTTGGATGTAGGAACTTACGTTCCGAAAGAATGAATGAATACATCTCCCAATGAGATTTTCTGAGCTCCGAAGAACTTTTATTACTTAAAATTTTTCCCAAGCTTCCAACACTTGGCCTATGCTTTCTTCGTCTACATCCTTTATGTTGTCCCACTGACTAAGGACAACCTCCAATGCCTCCTCAACCTCTCCGGCCTCGCTTCGGAATTCATCCACCATCTTGATGGCATCATGTGACTGGATCATTTTCTTTGACAATCTGGATAACCTGCCCTGGTCAAAATCTCTGGCAGACAGATACAGGGACTCCATCCATTCGTCAAACTTTCTAAGGACATAGTCCTCCAGGGTACATGTCCCAGTGGTGAAGGGATCGACTTGCGATACCCCAATCATGAATGCTTTAAATAGACCCATGGGGTATTGGGTGGCTGTCACTTTCTCTTTCAAGGCCTTAACCAGTTCCTTGCATACCTCACCCCTGAGGACAAGTCTAGAGTACTGGGCCTAGAGGGAATCATATGACTCATCTCCCAAAATTCCCACTTCCGTGTTGACTTCTTTGCCTATGTTGTGGATCTCTTCTAGCCCATCCTTCCATTTTTCATACTTTGCTAAATCTTGCTCCCATATGATGGTGGAGCCTTTTTCCTGGCTAAGAAGAGAATCCACCCAATAAAGGTCTGGGAGGGACACCACCAAAAATAGTCTCATGGTGGTCACCTGCTCGGTAGCCCACCTGTCTACTGCTTGTGCTTTCTTTTTCATAATTTGTAGAGAATCCACATCTCCCTGAGCAAGCGATAATTTGGAGGAAGGGTTTCCATGGTGGAACTTAGACAGAGGCTATGAAAGTTCTTCCAGAAGCGCGAGGAGATTGGCATTTGTTTCTCTTTCCTCTTTCAGCTTCTAGCCCTGCTTAATGTACCTGGCCTCTATTACGTTGGTGGCTTCCTTTAGTAGATCCAACTCACCCTGTTTATCTCTCCTCCCCAATTCTACTTATGCTATGTTGTAATCTTTGGGCCTTACGACCGCTGCATCCTTATCTGATGGGGGTGTTGTGATGGTTGCAACTGTTCTACCTGTCGAACCAGTCCAGAGAGTATGGAGGATCCACACTTTCTTGGGATTTTTAGCCTATGCATTCCTGGCCATCATCTCGGCCAATGAGAGTGTGGCGCCTGAGGTCATCACCGAGACCTTCCTTTTCTTTGATTCTACCAGCCATTGGGGTGGCTGGGGTAGCTTTTCCGTTAGTACCTATTCATTGGGATTCCTCTTAGAATTTGTCAACACATTTTTAGAGTGTATGTTATGCTCGGGCTCTTTCTCCATCTCTCATTCTGGTTCTTCTTGTTCTTGTTCCTTTTCCATTTCCTATTCTTTGGAACCTTCAATTTTTTCTGCCATACTGGGGTCTTTTGTTGTACTATCTAGAGCCTTTTCTCTGGTCTCTATATCATTTGTATTTTTAGGGACCTCTTTGTCCCTCCTAGTATTAGTTGTTTCTGTATTTTTATTAAACGGGACCTCCTGATCAATCTATTGTTGTTGCTCTTGGGCCTCATCAGCCTCATCTGTTGGGGCATTCTCCTCCACCAGAACATCCTCTAGAGGTGGGTGAGGCCTCTGGCCAAAACTTAGCAAGGCAGCCACTGTTACTACCTCACCAAATGTGCTCTAGGCCACTTGATCACCCAGAGTAACCAAAGGCATTTGGAGCATGATGGTCGGGAGTACGGTTGCCCCTGTGGGTCCAGGTTCCCCAGCCATCGGTTTCTTGTTTATGTGTTGCCTTGGTGTATCTTTGGTCTCATAGACCAGTATCTTCTCTTGCTCGGGCCCTATTTGCACTTCTTCCCAAGCCTCTTTCTCTGATGTATCCTTTTCTTATGGGACTTCCCTTTCTATGGGGACCTCCTCCTTGTCCTGAGCAGCAATCTCCTCCACTGCATGATCTATATACTTCTAAATCTCCAAGAGCTCCTTCGTTGAGAAGGTGTCATCAAAATTTTCATGCGGGGGCGAGGAGTCTGAAATATCCTCTAGTTTGAGAGAATCCAAACTGACATCTACCGGGGGCATCTCTGACATACCGGGACTGGCAACTGTGCTTGGTGTTGGGGTCACCTTTTTCTTTTTCTTCCTTACCAGTAGAGCCTCGATGTCTAGAATACAAGTAGACTCCACCTCAGTGAAATTCTGTCTTCTCATCATGGCCGCCAACGACGGGGATCCCGCTGCATGAGAAGATGTTGTTGGAGCCACAAGGAGGCCGAAAGATACCTGCATACTTATTCGATGGCTGGCCAACTTTGACACCTCAATTTTTTGATGTAACTGCACCATTAGAAGGGTGGGGACTTGTGGAGGCACCTTGGGGACCAGGACACCCTCTTTCTCTTTCCCTTTACTTGTACTAGATTTAGCTGCCGCAGAAGATGAAGAAGGTCCAACATCGACTGAAGAGGGAGTAGCCCACTTGATTGTTAGCCTCTTTTGGGTGCTCTTTGGGCATGCCTGAGCAAAATACTAGTGGATCACCTCTATAATGGGGTGGCATACCCCTTCAATTGTCAGGTCCTTCAGGGTGGCCCAATCCACCAAAGGGAGATCTAACTTATCCATCCCTTGTCCATTATATGCTGGATCTTCCAGTGGCCTGTCATCTTTGAAACCCTTCAAGAAATTCTGAAGGTCAAGTGCTTTCATGATCCCTTTGCTCATCCGTGTGCGCTATCAGGCCCGGAGATCAAAATTGTCCTGGCAGTCCACTCAGAAGTCTTCAATATCCTCTTCATGCGATGGGGACACCCAGGGTAGTGTTGTGGTAATCTTGCTGAGGGGATCATAATTTTTCTAGGTGTGGTGGAATTCCACTAGCCCCAGGTTCTTCAATTCACTATCTGCCTCCTAGGTTGCAGCGAGGCTGCATGTATAATTCCCGCAAGAGAATGGGAATGAAACATTGATGACCTTCATTAATGTAAAGAAGGCATGCAGATCCATCATCTGCCGGCAGAACTCTAGAAGAATAATCCTATCCCCACAATATCGGGGAAGAAGATGGGGCTTCCCATTGAATCCTATCACCCGAATATAGGTGTGATGTTGGAACTGGATGAAATAGTGGTCATAGGAACTAGCTAGAGTCATTGCTTCCTGTGAGAGTTAGTACCCAGAATCTTGATTAAGTGTTAGGATGTTGTTGTAAATGAAGGCATCGTTTACCTGGTAGAAATTTGGGAAAATGAGTTCCCATTGCACTTGGGGATAGTGATCCCAAGGTTCCATTTGGCCCGACCCATTCTCAAGCTCTGCAACTGTGCCCAAACCTAGAAAAGTTGGCCTTTGTTGTGCTAGTGCCCATAGCACATATGATGTCATATAAAATTTGGAATTCTGGGAAATGCTCTTCAGTTGTTTATCTACATGATTGGATATGAGGGCCACCCAATTGAAAGTCTAACTAAGTGTGGTGATGTAGTATAGAGAGTAGTACATCCATGCTAAGAAATCTTGGGCATGGGGAAATCAAAAAATCTTGCATAAAAACACAATGCCCGCTTGGATGGGCTCTTTGAACTCCCCACGGGGAATTTCCAACTTCAATCTTTTGTAATCCCTCTTTGGGACTTTTATCCAGTGGCTATTGATATGTTTCTAGGAAATAATCTCAGTACCTTTGAACTCCTGCAATGTCTAGAGTCGATTCCGGATAATGAATCCATTGAATTATGGGATCCCTAGCACCGAGGAAAAATTTGTCATGTCCAAGGTGATAATGGTTGCTGGGTACTATAGCGGCTAGGGATCCAAAAGTAGGATGGTCTATGTCGATGAGTTCTACAGTGTGGCCAATTGGAGTATTAACTCTAGGGATTGCACAAAACAGGGGAAGTTTTCCACTTTGATAATACCGGAGGTGGTGATCTGAGTTGCCAGGTTATCTCTAGTGGCCCTTAGTTTATAGATGGCTTGAATCAAGCCTTAAATTTCTGCCCAATGTCTGGGCCCTGTGTTTGTTATCTCCTTAACTCTAGACTCAATTTTTGATCCCACAATGACATCGTCCTTGGGATACATAGAGGTCAAGGGAAGTTTTGCCAATAACCTCTTGGCATTAGTCTTGGTGGCCGCTTGGGTGGAACTGGTAGGCAAATCTGGGCTGGAAGGAGGGGTGATCACTTCAGACATCTTCAATCAACTCGTTCACAACCTGCAAGACCAGAGACCCGTCAGAACATGATATTTATAAAGAATATTAGAATTCTGGGGAAATCGTCACCACCTTGCATTCGTTCAACAAGTGTTAGCATACATCAAAAGTATCAGAATCCTTGTAATAAACATGAATAAAACTACAGAGATATCGAACCAAATGGAAAAGGGGGAAACACAAGACAAGGAATTACTTAGGGCCTGGATCCTAGATAATCTAGTTGTTGTCGTATTGATGTGACCAATAAGAAACCATATTCGGCCGACATGGGTTGGCACGTAGTCAGATGGAAAGCAACATAAAGGCATTAATGATGATAAGTGGGCTGACATGGGGTAAAATAAATGCCAGATGGGACACAGTTTGAATGGCCACTCATGGGAAATTAATCCTTCCATTATGGTGACAAGACAAAGGAGAGATAAAGCTGCCATGGCTCGAACTAGTGAGGTGCCGAGTTCAAACCATGGCGACTCTGTCTCAATGAGCTTGGTCTCACGGGTAAAAATGCAGTGACGGAGCACGAGGAACTCAAGATCAAAAGGATATACATAGTATCTACACATAAACATAGAGAGCCAAAATATATATATATATATATATATATGCGATATACATAAAATACACATCATTTATAGATTTTTACAAATTTACACAACCAAATGCATATATACACAAACCAGACTAAAAAAATGTACACTATCAACATTAATCTACAGTTGCATCGGAGGTGGAAAACCTCTCCACAGGGCCAACCCATGAATAGGAGGCAAACCAAAAATAGAGCATGAAAGGAAACTTGCAAACAAAACACATACCAAAAGAGCAAAGGGAAACAAACAAAAAACACTAAAACAATAGGGAAACCATAAGAGATACTTAGAAATCTGAAGAAGGGTAGGGAAAGAGCACACCAGGGGCAGTCCCATAATAGGTTCTACGTTAAAAAAACCACAAACAAGCAACTAGTAACAATCCACTAAGCATAGGGTAATCACAGTTTAATTGCCTAAGGATCTCCCTGAGCATAAGTGTTTTAATCGCGGTAACTGTAAAAGTGGCATGTAATTTCTATTTATACCCAAGGTAAAACCAAGTTACCTCTCTTTTCCCACAAACTTTCGAACAGGCAAACCTCTGGACTTCGGGCCCGGGGATTCCATGCCACCATGCCTTCTCACGAGGAGAAGACATTGCAATGGAGAATCCCAGAGTCTAGAATCTGACTGGAAAGAACAAACAACTCTGGGACTGGGTCCCAGAGACACGAGAGACAAAAGAAGAAAGAAAAACAAACCTCACAGGAGGGAAAACCCAGAGAAGAAACAAAGAAAAACAAAGGCAAAGAAAACAAGGAAAGAGCCAAAAGCAAAAAGAGGGGACTCAACATTTTGCACATAAAATGTAGGGACGGGTATGCAAGGCATAACAAATGGTGACTATCTAGGATGAATGCCTTAGCACATTCGAGAACCGTAGAATCTTTGGTTAGCAAAACTGGAACAAATCATTACTCAGAGTATCCTGTCTACAAGGTGCAAAGTGTCTGAGGAAATATGGCTCATACATGATTCAATCCTTGGTCTTTCATTAGTTGTGTAGTGTGTTCTTTGGAAGAAATCAACTGATGACCTCTGGGAGAAGCAGAGAAGAGGCACTAAATCTATTAATCCAAAGTCGTCAAATTTTCTTGTTTCTCCTAGATACCAGAGTTTTCATCCCATCTTTTGTTTCCTCACTATTTTATTCTTTTCTGGATGGGAAGGTGGTACTTATTTCACCATTAAGCTTAGGCTTAGCTCAATTTAATGGTGGTACTTCTTTCACCCTTCCATCCATCTTAATTTTCCAAATGGGGAAGAAAAACTCTGGACTCGAAAAAAATATTAAAAGTTCATACTTGGGCCAATAAACCAGTGCGACTGATCTACTCTCAGTGTGTCCGATTACTTGTTCCTTTTGATTTTGATTTAACTGATTGCTAGACTTCTGGTGATAAATCTGATGAAGATTACTTATATCTTGTTACCAAACTTACAAAATAACTTCAGAGACCAGACCAATTCCACTATGCTAACAACATATTCCAAGTTCATTGTAATGCAAAAGGTATCATCCCGGAGACTAGATGTTATGCAAAGCATACCAGCCTACAAAAGGGGGAGAAAAACACTAGGAACCTGGAAAGAAAACAAAGAAATTAAAGAACAAAACAAAAGAGAAGAAAATAAGGGTGATCCTAGAGGATAGCTAACAACTATTTACAAGATGAGGCACTCCAAACGGAGCACCGCAAAAGAAATATTTACAAACAAGAAGATTTACATACAATACAACTCTAGACAGACCTGCTTCATTTGAAATAATGTTTCAGAAACTGTCCATTGATGGGAAATGTGACAGGTTCTCTGATCATGGTATTGAGGTGATAGATGTTTGCCTCACAGATCTCTGAGATCAAATATGGTCTGAGCCAAAGCCATTGGAATTTAGTGTGTTTTCTTTTCTTTTCCTGGGCTTTATCCCACAAGAGGACCAAGTCCAAAATCTGAAAGGCCTTATATTGGGCTCTCTGATCAAACCATCACTTCACTACTGCTTGGTGATGCACAAAATGTTTGAGGGCAGCATCTCTTTTTTCTTCCATCCACACTAGGTTTAGGAGTTGAACCTCCACAATATTGTCCCGGTTGTTGAATTCCTGCATAAATTTTAAAATCAGGATCTATAAGTTAATGGGGAACACTAGGTTCTAGCCATAAACCAAATGGAATGGGGATGTCCCCAGGGCGGCCTTAATTTAGATACTATCAACCCAGAGTGTGAATCTCAGTTTTTGGTGCAAGTCCCAGGGATTCTGTTCTAACAGATGTTTGATCACTTGAAGCAAATTTTTGTTGGTTGATTCAGCCACACCATTCCCCTGGGGGTAATGGTTACTGGAGAACTTCAGAGTGATCTTTTGGTCATAGGTCCATTCAAGTAATTGTGCCAAAGAAAATGTCAGACCATTGTCACACACTATAGAGAAGGGCATTCCAAACCTTGTGAGGATGTTTTCTTTCAGGAATTTTATAACTACGTTTGTCGTATTATTTTTGCACGGTATTGCTTCAAACCACCGGGTGCAATAATCAGTAGCTGTAAAGATGTACTAGTGGTTAGCAGATGAGTTGGGGTTTATTTCCCTGATAAAGTAAAATTCCCATTGGGAAAAAGGTCTAGCTTTGAAAACCGGTTGTAAAGGCATAGTCAGGTTACGCTCACAATGTGCTGCGGTTTGGAAAGTATGGCACTTCTGGACATGAGTATAGATGTCTTTGAAGATACAGGGCCAATAGTATCAGGCCTAGAGGATCTGATGGGAAATTATGTCAGTTGAGCCATGCCCAGTTCCAAACTACCCGTGAAATCCTTCGATTATTTTTGTAGCTTGAACCCTATCGATGCACCGAATGTACACTCCGTCATAGTTCCTGCAAAAAAGTGTGGCATTTTTTTATCATGAAGTGGGTGCTTTTCAACTGCAAGGCATGATGTTTGTTTAGAGGCAATCCCTCCAGGCACCTGTTATTCAACAACAAGTACACCAGGTCCGTGTACCATGGATCCTGAGTGATAGACTCCACTGTATATGTTTGACATTCAATGTGGGGAGTCTCCTCTGCCATCGCTCTACATAGTCCCTAGCCTTGGACTATTTTTATGGGTTGCATTTCTAAATATTATTCTTGGAGGATGGCCATCCATTTCCCCCATCTCTCACCCAACTCACTCTGCATCAGTAGAGACTTCATCGCCTAGTCTGGGATGATAGCATGCACCTTGCTCCAGAGAATATAATGCCAGAATTTCTTCAAGGTGCAAATGAGAGAAAAGGCCTACTTTTCCAAGGATTAATACAGAACTTTAGCATTCTTCAAGGGGGAGCTCATGAAAGCTATTGGTTGTTCTTCCCCTTCAACCTTTTGGGTTAATACTGGCGCAGCAGAATGTGGTGAAGCAAAAGAATAGATATAAAAAGGGAGGGAATAGTCCAGACTAGCCAAAATGGGTGCCTTCGTTATTGCCTATTTAATCTTGGTGAATGATTGCTTTGCTTTAGGGATCCACTAAATTTTGGTATCCTTTTTCATCATTTCATTAAGTGGTTTTACGATCTCGGCGAATCCAGTGATGAATCGCTGGACAAAGTTGATCTTTCCAAAGAAAGATCTCATCTCTTTCTTGCTGCTGGGCATTTGTAGGTTTAGCAGTGCTTCAAATCTCTTAGGGTCAATGGATATACCCTTCTCAGAGACAATATGCCCGAGAAACTTCACTTCAGTGACCCCAAGTATGCATTTCTTAGGGTTGAGGGATATTCCATACCAGTGACATCTCTCACAAACTTGGGCGAGATGGGCGAATGATCACGCCTATCACAGGAAAAGATGGTTAAATCATCCATGTAGATGACTATACACCGGTTGAAAAGGCCCTCGAACACAATATCCATGGCCTTCTAAAACATAGTCCCTACGTTAATCAAGCAAAAAGGGCATTCTCTGGTATGCAAACATTCCCCACTTGGTGGTAAACATCATTTTGTCTCTATCTTCAAATTTAACCATGACCTGGTTATATTCAGAGTACCCATCCAAGAAGGACATCATTTGTGATCCATTCATGATTTGCAAAACCTCATCCAATGAGGAGAGAGGATGATTGTCTTTATTAGAGGCTTTGTTAAAATTTTGGAAATCCACGAAAAGGAGGATTTTGCCACTTTTCTTTCTCACAGGGACTAGGTTGGCCACCCACATAGTATGCCAAATTGGGAAAATTATCCAGGATGACAATAGTTTTTGAACCTCCTAGTGAATTAGGGGCTTGATTAGTGGGTTGACCGATCATTGCTTTTGTAGGAAAGGCTTAGAATTAGGTTTGAGTGGGATGGTATGGGTCATGATGGATGTATCATAGGTTTTCAAGTCCTCATACCCCCATGTGATCACATTAATGTATTCTCAGAGAACCGCGAGAATCTTCTCCTTCTCCCCAGGGGAGTAGGAGGTTCCAATGTGTATCATTTTCTCTTCACCAAGTTGGCCGATGCTCACTTTCACAAATTTCCCTCCGTTAGAGGAGGATGATATATTTTCTCAGCCCTGAGGGTCCGAATCAAAGAGTTGTTCAAGCAAAATCATCCCCTTTGGAATGGTGTTGGTTGGTAGGTCCATGATCCCATCATATTCATCACCCTACCCAATGTCATTGTGGTCTCTTTCTTCCACTATCTGGTCCTCAAAGACACCAACATTGGCCATGACGGCCAGGATATGCTGATCATCCTCAAAGACCTGAAAAAGGGGTGACATTATCTAGAATGGACGGGGTAGGGATCATCTCAACAGAAAATCTCTGGAGTTGTGAGCTGGCCATGGGCTCAAGTGTACTGGCAGAAACAACAAGGGCATCCGGGACATAGTTCCATCTGTGGGGAATAAGATCGATGCCAAAGGCATCAAAATCCTCAATAAGGCTCCATGCTTGGTTGCGGTATGCAGCCAACCTTTTATTGTGATAGGTGTATTGACTCCGGACTTGTTTGACAATCAACTTTGAATCACCCAGGGCCTGAATCCGAGTGATTCCTTTCCTTAGTGCAAATAGGAGCCTAATAACCAAAGCCTTGTACTCCGTAACATTGTTCATGTAGTTGAACTGTAGCCTATAGGATGTGAGAAAGTATTTTCCCCGTGGGTTGATTAATTCCACTCTGACCCCACAGCCTTGTTTGGATTGGGACGCATCAAACTTAAGGGTCCACAAGTCATCGTTTGTGGTCTGGGGCTGGGAAGATGAAGTGGCCTTTGGATTTTTTTTGGGAGGCTTGGGAGGAGTTTCCTCTGACACTGATGGTACATGGGTGAGGTTTACCTCTGGAGAGATTTTTGGTTGGGATTCCTAGACAAATAGCACTGGAGAGGTGCCACTAGTAAAAGAACTGAGTCCCAAGGAATCATCTGTATGTTCTTTTCTCTAAAGGGAATCAATGTGTTGGGTAGTGGAGACAATACAAGGTTCATGCTCTAGCTCTGAATGTTTTTGGTAATGCACCCAGTACCAAGTGCTAGACAAGAGTGTGGAAGGGGTTGCTGCAGCACCTTGAGAGTTAACCTCAACCCTCAATTTTTCTTCTAGGTCCTAAGTTCTCTACAGAACTATGGGGTCCTCCCCAGGGGTAAAATTTAATGTTAGGATCTCAAGGGGTTGGTACACTCCCAGGGAAGTCTCAGAGAATAGGACCTCATTCACCCTCCTGACTTTGGTGAGGGCCTGTTTCATCCGAGGCTCACTTTCAACCTGAATCTTGTTAGATTCTCCTTCCCAGGGGAGCCAGAAGTGGGATAAGTCAGTCAAAAAGTACCCATTCATGGATTTGGACCAATTACAACTTAGCAACATCCCATAAGTCTCTAGGATGTCCACCACTTAGATGTCTATTATACTAGATATCCTGGGGTCCTGGATGAAATGAATCTGGACATTCTTCAGTTCACCCACCATTTTTATAATAGTCTTATCCAGTTGGATTACTGCACCGTTGGATGGGGTGGGTCTAAATCCAAGCTTCTAGCATATAGATAAAGGCATGATGTTGCCTGAAGCCCCAAAATCTACTAGGTAGTTGTGTATGTTTTTCCCTTGTATGTTTAGGCCTAGCAAGAAGGGAGGATCTTCAGTATTTTGCCGGAAGACAGTCGTGTTGGCATCCTTAAAAGAGACAGTCTTGGGCGGGTGACTGATGGCTTTTAGGTTTCCCAAGAGCCTCAAAAGGGACTTCCTCTACTCAGGATAGTTGAGTAAAACCTCCATCAAATTCATGGAGGTGGTGGTTTGTTCTAACGCATTCATGATGTCAAACCTTCCTCCCAGGAACTCGTGGCTTCCCTCGGCTGGGTCCTTATCTTGGTTAGAGATAGAACCTTTCACAGGGACAGACTGATTGGTCATTTTCTCCTAGAGAGGAGTATCCTTGGGAGGTCATGTTCTCCTAGGGAGGAGTGTCCTTTACCAGCCTGACTCCAAGTGTTGTAGGGAGTCTGTGGGTTGGTGAAGGCATTGGCCTCAAAGGCCAGAACAGATTTATCAAAGAACCCCTATAGTTTGGGTTCCTCTTCATCTTCTATGGCAGTACCAAAGAAGATAGTCTCATAGGTTAAGGCACCATGAGTGGGCTCTTATATAGGATGCTCTATGGGAGTAGGATCTGAAGCTTGTTGTCTATCCAGCTGGGAAATCATGATGAATTTCTCCAACGTGGCACATTTTACCTTATTGTGAGAGCCCGTGTCATGCAATCTACAACAATTAGTCATGGGCTAGAAGTCCATGACTAGCATGAAATGGGATGGTCCAGCACCACCCTGGTTGGTGTTTTGGTTCAGAGGCGGCCTCTGGCATTGGCATTGTTGTTCCATTGCTATCGGTTGGGCCAAGGTCCATTGTTGTAGTTTCTTCCTCCGACATTGTTGTTTTGTTGGCTGGAGAAATGTTTCCCCTCTAGGGATTGGAATTCTAGGGAGCATAGGACCCCACCTTTAGTTGACCCATGTCCATAGTCAGAGTGGACAACATCCGCTAGAGGGATTTAACCTCGGTGGTCAACTGGGTGTTCGCGTCACAGTGTGACAGTTGTTGTTGGTTACCTGGGAGAGCAGCAATATTTTCTAGAGTTGAGGGTGGAAATCCTCCAGCCATGGATGACTGGAAGAAAGGTACTCCAGGCGGTTGTGTCGGTGGTTGTTGCATTTTCTATAGCTAGTTCCAGGGAAAAGATTCCAGACCTGGTATTTTCTAGGTCTGAGATGGATATATGTATCGGGCCTGCTGGTCTATTGGTGGTGGTGGGGGATTTATGGCCATTATAGGGGCTCTTATTTCCTAATTGGGGTTATATCCCCCAATGTAAAAAATTCCACTGGGTATCATGTTAAATGGCGTGCTCTGCCCAATCCCGCCCGGGGATTTGTTAAGGCCACGTGATAGTTCCAAAGCTAGGTTGTAAACCTTTGCCAAAGTATCCCAGTCACCTAGGGTGGTTGTTCTCTAGAGGAGAGTGGCAACAAAGGGGTCCATCGTGTTGAGATAGGTCTGGATAGTCACCTCCATGGATGGGATGAAGGGACCCATGCACCATTTCAAGGCACATTAGAGCTGGTGATTGAATGTCACAAGGGGTTCGTTCAGTTCCTTCCTGATGGAGATGAACTAGCTGTGGGACAATGCTAGGTCCACATGTACATGGAAGGTAGCCAGGAAGGTGTCCTGCAAACTATTGATGGAGTTGGCAGGAAGGTTATGGTACCAATTCAATTCATTCTATCCTAGGGATAGAGGGAACATCCAGGTCACAACATCTTGATGTTAGATTCGGTGTCAGTTCATGGCATCTTTGTATGCTTTCAGATGCTCTTTTGTGGTTCATGAGCCTAAGTGCTCATATTAGGGACAAATCTTTCTAGGTGCAAAGGTAAATCATTGGTTGCACCTGAAAAAGTTCCCATTGGGGACCTGATATTTCCAAAATATGTAGCCATTGGGGGAGTTGGATTTTGACTGGGTAGAGAACTTTCTCCGAGGATCGTCTGGGGGATTTGGGTATTCTATGGTGTGCTAGATCCCTAGATAATGGTGGTTGATTTGGCTTTTAGGGTCCATTTCTTTCGAGTGGGAGGCTCGAGTTTGACAAACCATCTAGGATTGGGAGCTGATCTAAGGACTCTTTCAAATCTTGCTAGTGAAAACAATCCAATCCCACTAAAGGCTTGACTCCTAAAACTATGGCTTGGGGAACCCTCAGGAATTGTAAAATTTTAATCCTTAAAGGGGGACGAGTTCATTCCCTCCTTCTAGCACCATTTTTTGTTGACGGGACTTTGTGACCAGGTCTGTCAATAGGGGTAAGTTGTCATCGGGTACCGGGGTACCGGCCAACTTTGCCTGTAAAGGTTGTCTGGGGAAATGATATTCCCTGGGTCTCCAAGCACATGAGAGTCAGGTCTTGAATATAGTGTGGGGCTCATTTGGGAAAGGTGAGTGTCTTGTTTGAGGGGGATAGCTGGTTATCTTAACTTTTCTTCTCCAGGGATTTGGGTAAGTGGAGACTCCATCTCAACAAGCTTGGTTTCACGAGTAAAAATGCAGTGACAGAGGGCAAGGAACTCACGAGCTTGGAAGGATATACATAGTATCTACACATAAATATAGAGAGCCAAAACATATACATGCAATATATAGAAAATACACATCATTTATAGATTTTTACAAATTTACACAACCAAACGCATATATACATGAACCAGACCAAAATAATGTACACTATCAACATTAATCTAGAGCTGCGTAGGAGATGGACAACCAACTCGCAAGGCCTGCCCACCAATGGGAGGCAAACCAGAAATAGAGCACGAAAGGAAACCTGCGAACAAGATGCAGGCAAAAAGAGCAAAGGGAAACAAACACAAAACATGAAAACAATAGGGAAACCAGAAGAGCTACCTGGAAATCCAAAGAAGGGCAGGGAAAGAGCACACCAGGGGCACTACCCTAATAGGTTCTACCTTCAAAGGACCATGAACAAGCACCTCGAAGAAACTATTAACAATCCACTAAGCACAGGATAATCGTAGTTTAATCGCCATTTAATTGCCTAAGGATTGCTCTGAGCACAATTATTTTAATCGCGGTAACTGCAAAAGTGGCATGTAATTTCTATTTATACCCAAGGTAAAAGCAAGTTACCTCTCTTTTCCCACAAACTTTAGAAGAGGCAAACAACTCTGGGACCGGGTCTCGGAGACACGAAAGACAAAAGAAAAAAGAAAAATGAACCTCATGGGAGGGAAACCTAGAGAAGAAACAAATAAAAAAAAAGCAAAGAAAACAAGGCAAGAGCCAAAAGAGAAAAGATGGGACCCAACATTTTGCACACAAAATGTAGGGACGGGTATGCAAGGCATAACAGAAACCTGTCAAACAAAAAATTCGTAAGATGCATCCTCACGTGGCATTATTAGTCAAAGTAGAGTTTTAGAAAATGTTTGATGTAGAAGTGATTTGACCTATAGACTATCTTTAATGGGTCTCCAATATCATACCAATAGGCAAGCCTTCTAGGGGCATCTACATCTGTAATGACTTAAGAGACCTGAACCTTGCATGTCCTAAGGATAATTTTCCACTTCCCAATATTTAAATTATAGTGGATTTGACTGCTGGGCATGAGATGTTGTCCCTCATGGAAAGACTTTCTAGTTATAATCAGATTAATATAGCACTAGAAGATCAACACAAGACTACATTCACAAAACCTTGGGGTACCTTCTGTTATCAGGTGATGCCCTTTGGTCTTAATAACACTAGTGCAACATATCAAAGAGAAATGAAAACCATCTTCCATGATCTCCTGCATGTCATCATGGAAGAATATGTGGATGATCTTTTGGGAAATTCCAAGACACAAGAATCACACATCCCCATCCTCACTACCATTTTTGAGCAATTGGAGAAATACAAGTTGCGGCTGAATCCTAAGAAATGTGTCTTTGGAGTACAATATGGTAAGCTACTGGGATACATTGTGTCACGGTGTAGAATAGAAGTTGACCCAAAGAAATTAAAAGCCATCCTAGAGTTGCCACCACCAAAAACATTGAAACAGTTGTGTAGCTTACAAGGAAATCTTTAGTCCATCAAGAGATTCATGTCACACCTGGAAGATAAGGGGCATCCCTTTTCTCATCTCCTGTGTAAGTGTATCAAGTTCCAATAGGATTTCTTATATCAAAACACATTTGAGAAGCTAAAAGGATATCTAGATAATCCACCCATGTTGGTGCAACCTATTGATGGCCTTCCTTTGATTTTGTATATTCTTTCCACACATGTTGCATTAGGTTCTCTGTTTGCCCAATTAGACGACACTGGAAAAGAGTGAGAAATTTATTACCTCAACAAGACTCTTATTGGTTATGAGTTGAATAATTCCCTCATTGAAAATACATGTTTGGTTGTTGTCTTCTTCACATAGAAGCTATGACATTATATTCTCAACCATAAGATTCACCTTTTTGCCAAGATAGATCCATTCAAATATTTCCTCTCACACACTGCTCTTACTAGTCATACAACAAAATGGGTTAGATCCTCAGTGAGTTCAACATTCTTTATGTGAATAGAAAAGATATCAAAGGACAAGTCATTGCAAATCCATAATAGAAGCACCTGTTGATGGACAACATCCACTAATAACCAATTTTCCAAATGTATCAGTCCTCAATCTTGACCGAATATCTCATAGAAACAATATTTTAATGGATCCTTTACTCAGAAAGGACTGGGGATAGGAATATTCTTTGTCACACCAAAAGGGGATCTCATCCCTAAAGCCTATAAATTACAATTTCCTTGTACCAACAATATTGCAGAATATGAAGCCCTTGTACTTGGACTTCATCAAGTTGTACAATGGAAGATTCTAAGATTTTTATTATTAGGTGACTCACAATTTGTTATCAAACAATTTATGGATGAACATCAAACAAAGGATAATAAGCTTCTTCCCTATCACAACACAGTTGAAGACCTTAAACTACCATTGGGTCCCTAATTACCATGCCAGAGCACAGTAAATAGTATGAGTTTCTTGTTGATAATCTTATGGTCCCTGCCTATGACAAACCAAATTATGAAATAATGTGTGAAATTGCTGATCCTAATTCCCCATGGTACCATGAAATATACTCCTACCTTCACAATGGACATACCCCACTTTCCTTAACACCTAATCAATGGAAAACCTTCATTCACCACACTTTCTATTACACGATCCCTAGTAATACCCTTTTCAAAAATACTTTGATGGAACTCTTCTAAGGTGTCTGAATTTTGATGAAGCACAAACATCCTTGGAGGAGGTACATCAAGGAATCTGTGGAGCTCATTCCAGTGGACTCACTTTGGAAAAGAAATTGTTACATACTGGATACTACTGGCGTACCATGGAATAGGATTCCTACAATTATGTAAAGAAACATGTGCCTTGTCAACAACACGACAATTTTATACACGCTCCATCTAAATTCCTTCTACCCACCATTATCCCTTCACCTTTTTCCTGCTGGGGTCTCTACCTTGTTGGCCATATTTTCCCAAATTCTTCCAATGGCCATAAATACATCCTTACCACTACTAAATATTTTACCAAGTGGGTTGAAGTTGTTCCTCTTACCTACACTACTGGAAAATAGATTTCGAAGTTTATTTTGAACTACCTTATCTATCGCTATGGAATTCCTCAAGACATTGTCACCGATAATGGAGGACCTTTTAAAAATAAGGATGTCACAGAGCTATGTAGGAAGTTTGACATTATTCACCATACCTCTTCCAAGTATTTTCTGCAAGGCAACGGTCAAGCAAAGGCTACAAATAGAGCTATCCTCAAAATCCTTAAGAAAACTATCGATGATACTCTCCATGATTGGCACCTTCACCTCAATCCCACCCTTTGGGCCTACCACACTTCCATCTACACCCCCACTAGAGCCACTTCATTTTCCCTTTTTTATGGCATCAAAGCTATTCTACGCATTGAAATTGAGCTCCCTTCCCTCAGAATTTCTCTCAAGAATATGTTGTCCGAAGAACAAATACTGAGTTTCACACTTGCAAGAGCTTAAACTCCTCGATGAGAGATTCCTTAATGCCCTAAACCATCTCTGCATGTATCAAAATTTCCTCTGTCTCCACTTCAACAAGTAGATCAAACCTCATCATTTTGAGGTTGGTGATCTCATCCTACAACACAATATGAAGAACCTCCAGAACCATGACAAGAAATGAAAGTTTGAGCCTAACCGGTTGGGGCACTTCATAATCAAAACAAAGTTTGGGTCTGACACTTATCAGATTGCTACACAAGAAGGAGATCTATTCCTTGATCCTATAAATATCTTGCATCTCAAGCGCTTCTATGCTTGATCGTTCAGAAGCCCGTTGTATACCAGAAAATCCAAGAACATCAGAAAAGCATAAAATCCAAAAACACAATTATGTAACAACAAGTCTTTCTTTTTACCCTATCTTCTTCTAGGGTATCCTATAGGCCTCTTCTCTAGCCTATTAGGGTTCTTGACTAACCCTAATCTTTGAAGGTTTCTCTACACAAGATTCTTCTTCTTTCAACTTTTTAACATCAACTAGGAAATCAATTCAATCCATCTCAAGCTTCATGGTCATCTTCTTTTTCCTACACACCAAGTGATCCAATAAGGTAATCATTGTTCATAAATGGAGAGGAAGGTCCAAAAAATGGAAATTTCATCCAACACAATGCCTAGAAACTTAGTTTCCATTGAAACCCTAAACAAGTTCAAGAACTTGCTCAAAACGCACTAAAATAGGGCTACAAGCATTAGTCCTAATCAGACACCTTTTTCCACATAAATTGAAATTATTTTTAACAAGATGAAAAAATAATTGTAGATCCTGACACCCTTTTTGAAGAACTATAGTATTTTCTAGGTCTTTCCTTCCCAAGTTGTCCGTACAGAGTGTTCCTATTTACAAGCCTATATTTAAGGGTTTCAACTCTTACTGAGCTTAGCCATCAGAGTCTTCATATTAACCATGAAGAACTCACCATAAAAAATTCCCATTGGATTTGGGACTTCTCCATACACATCACCTCCTCTCCCTATGCTTTATGTGAAGAAACCAATGCTTTCAATTACTCATATTGCCTCTGCAATGCACTGTGATCCCTAGCCATACAACTCTAGCTCACCTAGGGAATCACCTCAAAAATAGAAAACATGCTATCTAGGGCCCAAACTTCTCCACACATATAGTACAGTTATTCACCTCACCCATTCCAAGATCCCGTACAAGTGCCATGGTAGAATGATGAGCTATGACCCCATTTGCAGAAACTACCTGGTTTAGACCAGCGACAGTGCATAAATCAAAACTATTTACACTAGCAAGGAAATATGAACAAAAAGAAAAAATAATCACATGTAGAATCAATAATTTACAGAAGCTACCTCATGCACCAATCAAAGTGTAGATTTCAATCCATTAAACACCAAGATGTATACAAAATTCTCAACTGTAACTGGTTTTTCAATTACACAGTCTGTACATTGATTTTCAAAATTCATCCAACCCTATAAACAGGTCGAGGGTGACCTTATATAGTTGACCATGATACTAATCCAATATTTTCTTATAGTTATGCAACCAAATTCTCGAAGATGCATTCTTGCAAGAAATGTTGTCAATGGTGTTAATGACAACATTGATAACTTTTGTACAATTTTGTGATTCTTGCATTCTAACTTGGTCAACTCTCCATGAAACTTATCCAAATGCATTATTAAGCCTATTATACCACAAATTATCTCTCCTATTCTCTAACAAGAATACAACCTAAGGTTTGACCTATTATACACTGAATTTGCGCCTCTGATCTCAAGCTCTCTTGGTCTTGATAATCCAGTATAACAAGGGAATCATCTCCAGGTTGTGGGACCTATGCTAACTGAGATGAGACCTCCAGGTTCTAGGCTGGTTCCTCTTGGATAATCACCTTAATTTGCTTCTTAAACAGGAAAGTAAAACTTTTGATGGAAAGGGATAGAAGGATTGCTTTGAAAGGGAAATGACTGAAAGAAAACTACCTACTAGGTGATGCACCAAAAATGGCATGAAAAACATAACACACACAGGATAAACTCCTGGGTCAACTAACTCTGAATTGTAAGTAAAACACAAGTCCCTTGTATAGGCATGCATAAATATTTCATAACAAGGTCATCAGTAAACTAGTTAAAAGGAAAGACTTCTTCACAGTTAACGGCTTTAAATGATAAAACACTAGTTACAACCTGCAGGAAGACATACTCTTCTGCAAGTAGATGTTGTGAAAGGACTGATTAAGAGGAATAAAATCATCCACAGTTAATCCATCAATAATCAAGACACATACAGACAAGAAGAAAAGAGACAAGGTTGACACAATCCAGCAAATTGATCCAAGAATTGAAACTCTGCATATTACTTCTCACAGTGAGTTACAGACTCATAAAAAAAATACACCAAGGATAAAGAAATGTCACAGAGCATGCCTTTTGCATAAAAATGAACTCCTGGGTTAAAAAATCTCTTTGTCTCTATCAGGAACTCAGAAAAGTTACAAGGACAGCAAGAACAAAAAGGAAGAAGAACCGACCCTTGCCATTGCAACTTTTCTGCTATATATAGGGCTATGACCATCTTGGAATCCCTTAGGATGCAACAAGCTTGGGATGGTCATGGAAAACCCTAACCCTAAAATCATAGGAGAGAGGAAAAGAGAGAGAAGAGGTGGTGGAGAATGACCGAGTCAAACAGATATTCACAAATATTTTCAAGCTCCTCCTCGATCTGGCAACTGCCATCAGATTTGGTATACGGTGGATAGTAGCATTTATGTTTACTCTGAAAGCTATGTACACCTATTCACCCATATCCCTCTGTAATAATTGTCCCTCTTGTCTGTGAACAGTGTATAACTGAGTGTTCTCCTTGTCATCGCCCAGGACTTCTTCTCCTTCTTGGTACTTCTGGAAACTCAGTCATAATCCAACTCCGCTCTGAAACACGCTGAATCTCCTCTTTTTCACCGACATTGAAACAAATATATTCAAATATTGGCAGACTGCTCTGTGTATGATTACCTGTAATTAGAAACCCTCTGATACCTTGGAAATCCTTCTGCAACTGAGCAAAACATCTTGGGCTCTGATGGCCTCATCTGCATCATCGTCTCATAGTCGCGAGCTATGCTTTCTTTCTTCTGGATTCTGGGCGACTAAGCAACGAGCTCTTTATTCATTACATTTTCTGTGATCGAACACTCATGAGCAACTTATACTTTGCTTCATCTTCTATGCGAGTAGGTGACGACACCTTCCTTTCATCAATCGCTCAATCGCGAGCTATTCCCTGTTCACTTTGAAACATTGGCGATTGGGCGACGAGCAACTATCTATTATTGATCACGTAGTCGTGAGATCTCTTTTCATTCACCTTTTTGCTCAGCAATTTCACGATGACACATTCTCTATAGCTCGTCGCAAACCCGCAGACAGATATTCCTTTGTCTTCATTACTCAGCGAGTGCGCGATGAGTCTTGCCTTTGTTTATCGCATACCCGCGCTCTGTTTCCTCTTCTACCTTTTTTGCTCAGCGGCTGCGCAATGAATCCTTGCTTCTACTCATCGCATGGTCATGAGCCGGAACTCTATCATCCCAAAACACTAGCGAGTGCGCGACGAGCTCAACAATCACTATGGTCGCTCGGTCGCGGACCCGGAACATTGATATCTAAAAACATCGCCACTGCGCGATGACCTCTCGAAACAACTCGTCGTTAACTCACACACTGCTTTTCATACTTCAAACTTCTGCAGCGAGTGAGTGATGAGCATATATTTTCTTTCGGTCGCGCACTCGCGAGCTGGAAACCCTACTTGGAACAAATATGGTGACTGTGCGACGAGGCTTAAAACATTGACCCGCTCGGTCGCATGACTAGAACGACCCAACCTGGATAGCTCGCGATTACGCGATGGCTCATTTCTTCAGCTCTTCGCTAACTCAGGAACAGATCAGACTTCTGTAAGAATAGATCGCGATTGCGCGACGACTGCAATTGGCAACTTGTCGCACACTCGCGCAAATTAATAACTTGAATCAAATTTCACCGCGATTGCGCGATGAGACGAGAGTAAGACTTTTGAAAAGGGGTTTAGCCATTTTGGGTGGGAAACACAGACAAGGGCCAAATTGCATAGAAAGGGAAAATTTGGGCAACATTTTTGTGATTTCTGCGGGATGCTTGCCTGCTAAGCATAAAGACCAGTTGCCTTGCATATCCATTGGGCATGGAGTCACTCTGAACACATTTCTTGACAGCGGCAAAAATTTGTGCACAAGCACTTCTTGGAAAGTAGAAAAATACTCTAGAAAATTGGAAAAACCTAATCTAAAAACTAAACTAACCAGTGCAGAAGCTGGTCAAACAAAACCATTCACTGGCTCTGAGAAATATCTGCCTTTCCTTATCAACAGTGGATGAGATGCATGCATATAGGCAACTGAA
>MU227490.1:184827-224528 GCA_018584345.1 Thuja plicata
ATCCATTATAACAAGGGAATCATCTCTAGGTTGTGGGACCTATGCTAACTGAGATGAGACCTCCAGGTTCTAGGCTGGTTCCTCTTGGATAATCACCTTAATTTGCTTCTTAAACAGGAAAGTAAAAATTTTGATGGAAAGGGATAGAAGGATTGTTTTGAAAGGGAAATGACTGAAAGCAAACTACCTACTAGGTGATGCACCGAAAATGGCATGAAAAACATAACACACATAGGATAAACTCCTGGTCAACTAACTCTCAATTGTAAGTAAAACACAAGTCCCTTGTATAGGCATGCATAAATATTTCATAACAAGGTCATCAGTAAACCAGTTAAAAGGAAAGACTTCTTAACAGTTAACGGCTTTAAACGATAAAACACTAGTTACAACCTGCAGGCAGACATACTCTTCTGCAAGTAGATGCTGTGAAAGGACTGATTAAGAGGAATACAATCATCCACAATTAATCCATCAACAATCAAGACATATACAGACAAGCAGAAAAGAGACAAGGTTGACACAATCCAGCAAATTGATCCAAGAATTGAAACTTTGCATATTACTTCTCACAGTGAGTTACAGACTCATACAAAAAATACACCAAGGAAAAAGAAATGTCATAGAGCATGCCTTCTACATAAAAATGAACTCCTGGGTTACAAAATCTCTTTGTCTCTGTCAGGAACTCAGAAAAGTTACAAGGATAGCAAGAACAAAAAGGAAGAAGAATCGACCCTTGCCATTGCAACTTTTCTGCTATATATAGGGCTATGACCATCTTGGAATCCCTTAGGATGCAACAAGCTTTGGATGGTCATGGAAAACCCTAACCCTAAAATCATAGGAGAGAGGAAAAGAGAGAGAAGAGGTGGTGGAGAATGACCGAGTCAAACAGATATTCACAAATATTTTCATGCTCCTCCTCGATCTGGCAACTGCCATCAGATTTGGTATACGGTGGATAGTAGCATTTATGTTTACTCTGAAAGCTGTGCACACCTGTCCACCCATATCCCTCTGTAATAACTATCCCTCTTGTCTGTGAATAGTGTATAACCGAGTGTTCTCCTTGTCATCGCCCAGGACTTCTTCTCCTTCTTGGTACTTCTGGAAACTCAGTCATAATCCAACTCCGCTCTGCAACACACTGAATCTCCTCTTTTTCACCGACATTGAAAAAAATATATTCAAATATCGGCAAACTGCTTTGTGTATGATTACCTGTAATTAGAAACCCTCTGATACCTTGGAAATACTTCTGCAACTGAGAAAAACATCTTGGGCTCTGACGACCTCATCTGCATCATCGTCGCATAGTCGCGAGCTATGCTTTCTTTCTTCTGGATTCTGGGCGACACAGCGATGAGCTCTTTATTCATTATATTCTCTATGATCACGCACTCGGTAGCAACTTATACTTTGCTTCATCTTCTATGCGAGTAGGCGATGACACCTTCCTTTCATCAATCGCTCAATCGCGAGCTATTTCCTGTTCACTTTGAAACATTGGCAATTGGGCGACGAGAAGCTATCTATTATTGATCGCGCAGTCGTGAGCTCTCTTTTCATTCACCTTTTTTCTTAGCGATTTCATGACGACACATTCTCTGTAGCTCGTCGCAAACCCGCAGACAGATATTCCTTTGTCTTCATTACTCAGCAAGTGCGCGACGAGTCTTTCCTTTGTTGATCGCATACCCTTGCTCTGTTTCCTCTTCTACCTTTTTTGCTCGGCAGCTGCGTGATGAATCCTTGCTTCTACTCATCGCATGGTCGCGATCCAGCACTCTATCATCCCAAAACACTAGCGAGTGCACGACGAGCTCAACGATCACTACGGTCGCTCAATCGCGGACCCAGAACATTGATATCTAAAAACATCGCGACTACGCGATGACCTCTCGAAACAACTCATCGTTAACTCACGCACTGCTTTTCATACTTCAAACTTCTGCAGCGAGTGAGCGATGAGCATATATTTTATTTCGGTCGCACACTCACAAGCTGCAAACCCTACTTGGAACAAATATCGTGACTACGCGACGAGGCTTAAAAAATTGACCCGCTCGGTCGCATGACTAGAACGACCAAACCTGGATAGCTCACGATTACGCGATGGCTCATTTCTTCAGCTCGTTGCTAACTTGAGAATGGATCAGACTTCTATAAGAATAGATTGCGATTGCGCGATGACTGCGATTGGCAACTCATCGTGCACTCGTGCAACTTAATAACTTGAATCAAATTTCACCGTGATTATGCGATGAGACAAGAGTAAGACTTTTGAAAAGGGGTTTAGCCATTTTGGGTGGGAAACATAGACAAGGGCCAAATTGCATAGAAAGGGAAAATTTGGGCAACACCACCATATTTGGAACATTTACCTAATTGGACAAAACACATCTTCTAAACATTAAATGATCTAGTTAGTTCTTCTAACCAAATCAACACATCGTAGGATCTATCTAATCCTACTATTTAACTAGTGGCTTGGCTAAGACCACTACAAGACAAAACTAGTCTAGGAGCCCTAGGTTACCATCTATCCTTACCTAGGTGTTCCTGCACCATACTCCCCCATAAAGGGAAAGTCATGTCACTCTTGTGGACAAAATGTCTTCAGAGATGCCCATTTTATTGAAGTCTGTATTTGCAACCCATGTTTCCTCTAACTATGGCTTATGCTTCCTCTTGATGAGGTGTTCCATGTACACCTTGTGCATTGTATTTTTCTTGACCCTTGAATCTAGTACCTTATCTGCTTCTAACTATACCATGGGAGGTAATACAGTAGGTTCAACATCACTTACAACCTCTTGACTTTTCTTGTGTATCTCAGCTAGTGGCCCTTTGAACTTGATCAAATCTTGCACATTAAAAACATGAGATATACTCAAATATGAAGGTAATTTGAACTTGCATGCATTAGCTCCATACTTGGATAATATCTTGCATGGTCTCACCCTCTCCATCTGAATTTTAGTAGGCATACCCTTCTGCAACCTGTATTTTTTTGAATGCACCATCACATAATAACCTACCTCAAATAGAATATCTTTCCTTTTCTCATCTAATTTGGCCTTCATCTTTAGTGTACTGTCTTGTATTTTTTTCTTAACTTGTTCTTGGATCTCTTTCATTATTTTAGTGAAGTACTCTTCCTTATCTATTTCATTGCTCCAAGGTCTCTGAGCTTACACATACCCCTTGGGTGCATCCCATATACAACTTCAAATGGAATTCTACCTGTTGTTCTTTTAACACTGTCATTGTAGGCATAATCTTCTTGGGGGATGACCACATCCCATGTCTAACCATACTCCTTGGTTAGGCACCTTAACAAGTTACCCAATACTCTGTTAACCACATCTGTTTGGCCATAGGTTTGAGGGTGGTAATCTAATCTAAATGACAAGTTGGTATCCAATCTATTCTACAGTGTTTTCAAAAATTGGTTCATGAACTTAACATCCCTATCTAAAACAATACTTAGAGTTAGTCCATGAATTCGTATAACATCCTTAAATAAAAAATATGCAATGTTTCTCACATCATGTATAGTTATACAAGGTATGCAATGACCTATCTTACTAAATATTGTTGGGATTAATGGGAAGTAGTACTCAGAGGGGAGGGGTGAACCAATACCTCTAAAACTTTTAACACTTTTCAACTTTGATCATTAGTAATCATTCTTTACTATATTGCTGACCATTTCTAATGTTCTTTCTTATGCATGTATTATTAATTCATAATATTAATTGTATGCAATCATTAATAGAAACATTCATGAAAGTAATAAACACTTAACACAAGATATGATATCGTAGAAAAATCCTGTTAGGAAGTAAAAACTACGGTGGGGATGGCACCCACAAAACTTCACTATCTGCAGAATGGAAGGGAGTCGATAAAGGCTTACAATTGATCACTTCTAATCATATACCCTATTAGGAGTATTGAAGTGGAGACCTATTAAGATCTACTCTGTTAAGAGCTTTTAGCAACACTAATGAAGTGTGCACTCGGTTAAGAGATTTACAATAGGACTGTTAAGTCCACCTTCCTTGAAAGGATTTCTTAAGTGTACTACACTTGTTAGAATGAGTACAATATGTTTGACTTGACTATATGCAATCTATAATTTCTGATCACAGATCCATTAAAGCTCTCATAATATAAATACCACCTATAGTGATTCATTAATACCTTTTCCTACTCGTCGATAGCCTGTGTTCTTTTCTTTAAATTGAATTGATCCTTTTTTGTCCTTCCGCATTAATTCTCTTGTCATATCCCTAGATTCTCTCAGTGGCTAAAATCATCATTGAACAACATGTTAAAAATAGATTGAGCATCTATTTATACAAGTATTTGACCTATTCTAGAATCACGCATTACAATGTTAACTCTAGATCCAAGGTATACAACTTGACCTTGATCCTTTAGTTTGTATTTTTTAAAATAGTTAAGCTAATTAAAACAATAATAATTTCATTGCATTCTCTACACATAATTAATTTAAAACAAATCAAGAAGCTAAATATAAAACTTTAGTGATTTATTTGACATGGAAAGTCAGATCCACTTTTTGCGGGATGTAACTGACTATCAGTTCTTGATCGTCGGGCTGAACTGAAAGTCTGTTAGTGTTCCTTTGTTGAACTGATTACCGAGTTCCCTTCATCTATCAGTTTCCTCTCTTTTATGTTTCTTCGGTTTGAACTGTTGGTTACCTGTCGGTATCCTTTGTCCTTTTTGTCATCGGGTAACACTGAATAGTTTTTGTCGGGATGCTTTGTACTTGGCATTATCGGGTAACCTTGGCGTCAAGTAGTGTTGTTCCCTGTCTATCGATGTAGTGTAAACCAATGGTGTAGATCATTATTTTCCTTTCATATACTAATGACAAAAATATAATTTCTTCAATCTCCACCTTTGACATTAGTATCAAAAACTGATATGTGCATAATACTAAAGTGTTTAGTATGTATACCATGTATATATCCTTGTCATTATATGAATCCCCCTAACTGTATGCATTGGTATAGTATAATTATATGTACATGTATACTTTCTTTTGTACTATACATTCGTTGTTCTTTGCTCTTTCAAATGACTTACTATACAAATAATTTCTTCCTTTCATTTCCCCTTTTACTGTTGACTGTACATATCATTTCCCTCTTTATTTGATACTCATGAAAAAATTGTACAACTTATAATTTGTCAAAAAAGTGACAAAAATATGTAACTTACAATGTGTCAAGAATATGTGAGTGGGTGTTCTTGATATCTTCGAGCAATTTCTCCCATTTTTCTTTCAGGAGTTCTAGTGCCATGTGCTCTAGCTCTATTCATGCATTCATATTATAAATGTTGTCTAGGAAAGACATTTCTGGGGTGGCAATTAGTGCTCTTACCTCTATCATATGTTGTTGTAGTAGTGAGAGTGTTAGTAAGAGTTGTGCTTGAAGCTCATTTACCTCATCTCTGAACTTTGTCTCTGCAATCTAAATGTCTTGTTTCAGCTTTCTTGCTTTCTTGAGTTTCTCATTGTCCAATTTTATTTCCTCTTCACTGTTTGTGAGACTTTGTGCACTTTTCTAAAGATCAGCATCTATCTATGCTATTTTCGGTATACTCCTTAGTGAGTTGATCGAGAGTGCATAACTTTTGTATCAAGGTAATAGCTTTTGAGATTATTGGATCTATTTTGCTAACCAGTTCAGAAAGATTTACCTTTTTCAATGCCACTTCTTGGATAATATTCTTAGCTAACTTGAACTCATATTTATGTTCAAGTCTATCTTCCATAGACTTATCAACATCTATGTTCTGAGATGTGATTGCATCTATGAGAACCACTAATTGATCAAGAATTTCGATTGTTTGATCAACATCTACATCAGGTACATTTTTTGAAGTATTCCTCACGCAACTTCAAGTACCTTTGCCTCTTTGGTGGCTTTTCTCAACTTGTCTTGCATTGCTTACCTTTAACAAAATATTGCACACTTTGTCAATTCAGTCGGATCCAATGTCCTAGGGTCACAAACTGGAATCTCAATGATTTCATCCAGAGTAACTAGATTCTTATGCTTGCTTTTCTTCTTCCTTGAGATTTGTGTAGATAGAGATGTATGAAATACCATTGCTAGTTCAGTTGTCTTTTCTGATGCACTTGATAAAGGCTTTTTTGATGATGCTTCTTGTGTTTCCTGCTTGGGGTGCACCTGTCGGTTTGGTTAAGACATCTCTCCATCAACCTTGGGTGTCTCTTTATATTTATCTTTTGACTTCTTCTTCTTCTCATCTGTCTTGGCTTCTTCACCTTTTTCTTTTTGCTTTTCCTCTACTACTTTCTTATCCTCTTCTTTAATCTGATCAGTAAATTCTTTCTTATCATCAGTGACATCTTTCTCTAGAGTCATATCCTTTTTTGCATTGGTTGTGTCCTTTGACTCTGCATCACCCTTGTCCTTAGGTATGCTTGTATCTGCTGCATTAGATTATATATTACCTTCTAGTAGATTTATGGCCTTCATTAGCACTGACATATTATCCTGAGTGATCACCTGTGATACATCTTGATTTGTGTCCTGCTCATTGATTTGATCCTGTTGAGCAGTGACATCTTCATCTTTTTGAAGTTGATCGGTAGGGTCCAATCCTGTGATGTCAATAATTGATGTGTTCGGCCATATTTCATGAGCAACATCCATGTCTTTATTTCCTTGGGTCTCCAATAATTTTTTCTTGATTTGATCCTTAAGTGATATGAATATAACATCATTATCCTTTTGTGGATCCTTATCAAAGTCATAGTGAGTGATGTCTTGAATGACAAGATCACCCATGACTTGGTCTAAGTCAATTGGCTCAGCATTATATACATTATCCTAAGCAATGTGCTTAAGACTTTCCTTATATTTATCCTCCTCTACATGAGGTATGTTGGTGAGAAGTAATTGATTCTCACAACTTGTTGACTCTGCAAGAAGTTCTAAGAGTTGTCTCCATTTGGTCTCGGTCATACTATCCATCTCAATAAACTTATCTTCTAGCACTTTGTAATCTCTAATCTTAGCTACAAATTTACTTGAGTGCTTCTTCATTATTTACTTGACATCTTCCATCTTTGATTCGGGAGGCATAAATGTGACAAGTACCCTCTCCCTTGATTCCTTTTCTTTATGAAGAACATATGACCATTGTTGTGAAATTCTATTACCTAGCTCTTTGGGTGTTTGGCTTATAAATTCTTCTAGTACATATTTAAACTCGACCATTGCCCTGATTATTGCATCTTGTATCTTGTTTTGGTCCCCAGGCTCAAGTTTATCCCATTGTATGATCTTTCTATCAGTCATTGTATCGGTAGTAGCATTTGAATCAGCCATTTCATCAGTTTTTCTAGTAATAAAACTTTTCTTACATACATCAGGCTTATCCTCTTTAGAATCCTCAATGTCAGCTTTAGTCCTGACCATTCTTTTCCTCCTCTTGGTGGGTGTTTGTTTCTCTGTTTGCTGCTTTGTTTTCTTTGTTGGCTTCTTCCTCTTATAGGTCCTCACTTGACCTTTCCTCAGAGGTGTAGTATCTTTTTCTCTTTGGCTCCTTGTTCTTTGTTTGTTTGTAGGAGGTGGAGGTGTATCAAACTCAGTTGCCTCAAAATCTGATTTTTCTTATCTTGCCCTTCACCGATGCTACCCTGTTCATCACTTTCCTCTATTTGTTCCTCCTCATTAACCGATAGAATATTTTCAAGACTCTTAACCATCTTATCCTTTTTTTTGACAATCTTCTTGATTATTAGGACTTTTTTATCTTTGATTTGGCCTCTTCATAAGTGCCAAACCTTGGTTGTTTGCTATCATGTGGCTCATTGATCAATGCATCAATTGCATTTGTAGCTTGATCTATGTTAATTTCATAATCAAGAGGGGCTAACCAAGCTGTCCTTGGTAAAACTTGTTTTATCTGGGTAAAATCTATATCCACCATAAAACATATCTCATCCTTATGTTTTTCAATTAGTTTCTCAGGGATCCTCACTTTTTCCATCATATTTTCCTTGAATTCAAGGAAGTATGCAGTCATTACTGAATCAAAATTATCTCCTAGTGACTTAATAATTTCACTAATTTGTAGTGTGATTGGTTTGGTAGTATCCCACTTTACTTTTCCTACTGAAGGAAAGAATTCTTGAAAGTAAAAGAATATACACATGATAAGTGAACCAAACTTACATGTATTTGTCTTCGTAGACTTGATTGTTGTCATGTTCTGATCAAGTTGCTTTAACATGATCTCACATAGATCCATCTGTATTCCCTTTGTCACTATCTTGTAAGCTATGCTTACTATTGTTGATGCAATTTTGTTAAGCCTGCTTGCCTGAAAGATCTTGTAACCAACTACACATGCACCGAACCTTAGTTCCTTGTCGGTGATGGTGTTTACCTTAAGACCTTTGTTATCCCATATATTTATTGTGAGATTTTTAACTTCTAGCCTGGAGGGATATTTATGTGCCTTAGGCTTGTTGGTTATTGGATAAACAGTTACAACATGAAGGACATCCTTAGTGATTTTCTTAGGTTGATCTAAACACAACTTTTGATCATCCATTTTGCTCAAAACTAACCTAATCCAATCAGTTTTGAAAACCCTCAAGAAATATAGGGCATTAGTTATCGATTTAACCTCTAAGTGTTTATTCTCTTCCTTCAGGTTCCCTTCTACATCACACAACTTCTGGTAAGCTTTGTCTATCTCCATATCACCTATTTCAGTCAACTTATAGTGAATGTAGGACCTTACATCCTCTATTAGAAAAACACTAGATGGGATCTTAGAAAATGTGCCAGATTCATTGGGTTGCGATACAATCTCCAAGAATATCTTGTACTTTGGTTCTACACAGGTGCTATTCTTTATAAGCCTAACCATATTCTTCTTGTCATTCTTGATATTTATGGTTCTTGAAGTGGTTGCCATCATTTTTCAAATTTAGGGCTTTCTTGAAACTAACAACAGATTTCTTCAGTATGCTGGGTACTTACTTCGATCTGTGAACCTTGTGAATGATCCGTTTGGAGTGTGCTAGATTGAGTTGAGGTTTCTTTGCTTTTTCTCTTCAAATAGCATGTGAAAAATGAAGTGCTAACATCGAGTATTTATAGACTTTTGTCCTAAGTCTGTCATAAATGATCAACGACTCATCGGGTCATGAAGACAGATTTCATTGGGAATACTTTCACATAACATTGTCGGTGTTGACATGATGCTCAGGATAGTTGTTAATATTTTTTCTTTCACCGACGGATATTGGTGTTCTTTCACGACAACTTTATAACTTTGCTTCCTTACCGACGAGTGTCAGGTTATATTAGCAACTTGGCCTTTTTATGTGTTGACCGACAATTCTTGGTAAGTGTAGACAACTCATCCTATATTTTTATCGATGATTTTCAATATGTGTTTACGGATGGGGTTGTTTTCTTAGAATTGTAACAAGTAACATAATATGCATCTTTATTCATGCAGATTTTGATTATCTATCAATTTTTATAATGGAACTGATGCAAAATATGACTTTGTGTAGTGTAGTTCTATACTTACTTGTTCAGCTTAAGTGGGGGTGGTGATGTTATCAGATCCATTGGATGGGGTGTCACCATTTGCATTGCTTGGTCTAGCTTCATCATTGCTTGAAGATTTTCTCCACATTTTGTCTCTAGCCCTCCAGATATCAACAATGGTGTTTCCATTGGGATATGTGCTTATTTCTATCATTGGGTCTTTGTAGTATTTCTTGAGATGACCAACTTTATGACAATCTAAGCATGCCATTCCAGGGTTTTTCCAACCTCTAGACCTTTTGGTCCATGCTCTCATGCAGTTTGTAGCAATGTGACCATATCTACCACATGCTGTAAAATTTGTCCATCAACTGAGTAAGTGAAACCCAATGCAACTTACAGATGGAACAAGTTGATAAACATCAATTGAGTAAGTGCAACCTAGTGAAACTTACAAATGGAACAAGTTGATAAACATCAACTGAGTAAGTGAAACACAGTGCAACTTACAGATGAAACACGTTGATAAGAATCAACTGAGTAAGTGCAACCCAGTGAAACTTACAGATGGAACATGTTGATAAACATCAATTGAGTAATTGCAACCTAGTGCAACTTACAGATGGAACAAGTTGATAAACATCAACTAAGTAAGTGCATCCATGGCATCTTATAGATGGAACAAGTTGATAAACATCAGCTGAGTAAGTGTAACACCGTACAACTTATAGATGGAACAAGTTGATAAACATCAACTTACAAATGGAACAAGTTGATAAACATCAACTGAGTAAATCCAACCCAGTGCAACTTACAAATGGAATAAGTTGTTAAATATGCATAAACGTGAATCATTTGGTGCAAGATTTATAAAGTTAGCACAAAGACTATTGAAGACTGTTGAAGAGTATTGAACGTTTAATATCTAAGCAAGAACATATTATAAATAATTAGAAAGGTTTTATAGAAAAACATTTAGTATAACATTTTAGATTAAAGAATTTGAAATGTTGAACCAAGCCTGAAATGAATATCTCTGAGCTGCAGAATGATATTGATGTTATCTGACTGACTAGTTACTATATCTGAAAATCTACCCTGCTATACAAGATATATACTACCAATAAGCAACAATAAACAGAGGGAGAAGCCAACCGTCTCTCCTATTCTAAGATGTTGCGCTAGGAATACAGTGTAGAAATGAAACCACAATGTAAATAATTAAAAATAACTATTAAACCACATTATTGCACTAAGTTTAATGCAAATTATTGATGCATAAGATAGGATAAGCTGCGCTAAAGAAAAAAAAAAAAAGTAATATATAAGACAAAGTAATATTGAATACAAAGCTGCACCGTATAATATGTAGGAGACCAGGAAAGATAAAAAAGAATAAGCTGAACAAAGAATAAGAAAAGCACGGGCTACGCTAAGATATAGTCTGCACAAGGAATTACCAAAGTTGCATAATGAAGGGAGTAAATAATAACAAAGTTTTAACAGAGTGGCAGTGAGGGGAAAAAGTTGCGCAATGAGAGAGAGAGAATGACTGTGCAATGAGTAGAATATGTTGCGTAATGAAAAGATAAGGAATGTTTGGAGATGTAAGGAAGATTTACAAAGAAATCCCCTGCACTGCACTGAGATATGCTAAGAAAGTTGCGTAAAGGTGGAATACCAGTACAATAAGCAATGAACAAGCTTCTTTGAATGCAAAGAACAAGTATAACAAGATAGCAGGCTGTGCAAAGATATAATGGAGGGAATGCTATAACTCTAATGCAAAATAATATATGATGTTGATCAATGAATAGTGTCGCATTAGAAAAAACCAGAGGAAGATTAAAATGATTAAAAAGGCTGAGCTGCACAAAGCCACATAGATAAGAGAAAGATATATATTTAAACCTGCACAGATAAATTAAAAAAATAGAGATATATATGTTAAAATCACTATATTAAAAAGAGATAATGATATAAATTAGATGCTACAAAAAAATGTTAGCAAAGAGAGTCTAAATGTTTAGATAAGATGTTAGATATAATGAAATATGAAAAATACAAACTAACAATCCCTTGCAGTTGCCTAACAGAGGGAGAGATAGAACTTAATAAACTTGAAAAAGATATGAGAAAACTTAGATAAATTGAAATAAAACCCTGTAAATAAGAGTTATATCAACAAAACAATTATTTTCTCCTTCACAACCAAGATATCTTTCAACTATTCCTGCATGCACACTCTAAAAAAAGGATTAAACTAGCTCTAATACCATGTTAGAAAATATAAATAAAGTAAAATAGATTTAGGAAATAATCCAAGAGAGAGTGTAGAAATGAAAATTTTTACCATAAACGAAAAGATGATCCAAGAACAATCATAAAGAAGCTCAAGAACAACACCAAGACAATGTTTTTGAAAGGGGAAAGACTACGAAAAAACCCTTGTGCTTTTAAAATGAATGAGGAAAGAAGCCAAAGAAGAAGAAAGATATGGAGGAAGAAGCTCATTACAACATTGTGCAAATGAGAATGAAAAAGAGAGAAGAAGAGAGAAGAAACACTCCATGAGAACCAACTTGTGAGAACCAACCTTGAGAAGTGAGAGAGAAGCATCTCTTAAGTAGAGATGAGATAAAAATGTTTACATGTAACTCCCATATCCTATGAGTGCCACATTGACATTAAGTGTGTGCCATGTCTAGGAATCCTCTTAAGGAGGAATATCTAATTTCCTTATTAAAGGAATTACAAAAAAGTGACATGTCCTCCTACTTGGACTACAGGACAAATACAAATAGGATACCTTTGTTTATCCTTTAATTACATATTTTCACCAAGGAAAGATTAAATTCTAACAGTTATCCTATTGTTTCTACTTGATAAGCATTCCCAACAGAGAAAGTGAAACCAATGATTAGTAGTCGACATTGAGAAGACATAAAACAAAGTAACAATAATGAAAATAATGAATAAGTATGCTAACATAATGATTAAGTGGGAAAAATATATTTATCCAATAACAAAAAATACATTACAACATTACATGATTTATTATTGTAAGCCCCTCTAACTTACGCATCTAAAAATGAAACTATAAAGCTTATTACGATGTTCAAATAACAAACATTACTTGCAACTGTATACCTAAATTTCACTTGCTTGCCTGTGTATCATATTCTCCTTGCCTCTCTATTTCCTACACCTGTATATATGGCTACAGAACTAGGTGTATGATATAAAATTCATAGTTTATTACATACAAGATTGTAAGATAAGCTACATCAATAACTTAGCTAAATCAATCATAAGGTATTTAAAACTAGTTTCGTAAAGAGTTGCAAACTATGAAAAATATTGGTAAGGGGTGGCAAGATCAAGGAAGAACTCAAAAGTACAAGACCTAAGGGCCGGACCTAATGCCTCGAGGGCTCATCATGGATGGCCTTGCCTACGTAACTCACAGAGACATCGTAGTTCAGTTTTAACTTTAAAACCAGTGTTTTAAAGGATGGTAGAAGTGGTATCAAGCCTCTTTATCCAAAGGGTATCAATGGAATTTCTCTCTGGTATCACTGGAATTAAGGGTGTATAAGTTTCTCTATATCGTTTGGGTATAGCACTCAATTTCTATACCAAATCGATGGAGAGAAACCTTCTGCACCCCTTATTTGATTGAAGATAGAGGACATTAATCGCCTTTTGATAAAGAGTCTTCAAGAAAGATAGATGGTATCCTACCATTTCTACCTGAAAAGCATTACCAAGGGAAAAAGAGACCACAATTGTACCATTGAATTTCTGCCTATCTAGGCCTTCTAAAACCATATGGAATGTGATGTGTTTATAGAAGAGATCATACAGACCTGTCTACTGATCATATTACATGTTGAAGGTGGCGCCTGATGCTGATACAATGACTACAAACATTAAATTTTGCATCACTGCCTAATGTCATTGAAGCAGCATCAGACTCCACCTTCATCATAATATGATCCCTAAACAGGTTTGTATGTCTTCTACTTTTAAGTTGGGTTGTTTCCATTTTTTTTTATGAAGTTGGGTGATCCTTGCCAATGTATCCATGGTTGAATCCAGTATGCTCCTGTATGATCCAGAACCTGAAAGGAAGGAAAAGATGGGGTTAGATCCAATGGATCTAAGCAATTCTTGGCACCCTATTATTGATCCTCATCTACAATTATGCATGTGCATAGTCAAGCCATACACTTCTAAAAGGAACAATGATAAAATTTACAAAAACCCATCCAAGATATAGAAAATCATAACAAAGTCATAAACAATAATAAGTTCATGAGTTTATCAAAATATGTCCAACGTATCTACATGAAATTCTAAAAAAAATTTAGTATAAAAAATAGCCCTTTGTTAATCAAATTTATGCATATGGTCCCAAAAAAGTAGTGCACAAACTACACAAAGAAGGCATCACAGAAACATGATTTCTTCTTTCGCCATTGAAGCAATCTCGGTGGCACCAGCTACCTCTCGAGCCTTGCACAAGTTGCACTCATTTCCTACATCAGGTATAGACATAGATGGGGTAGATGTAAGTGTGGTTTCATCGACCCACCAAAAATATTGACATCCATTATTTCCCCGCAATACCAAATCTACATCAGTTCTTCCTAAAATGATTACTTGTCACATTAATTTTAAAGATAAAATATGATTCCATATCCTGACCTTTTCCTATTTGGGAAACCCCAAAATTGACACCCAAGATTACTTGTTGTGCATGATGTCTTCAACACAGAAGGGAAAACACCAAATTGACACATAGGCACATTGACCAAATCCATCAACGCTATATCAATAAATATTGCACTGTCATTCCGACATATCATTTTGTTTAGTTGATTATTCTGTTCATTCATACTAATTATAATTGGAATAAAAAGCAACATACTAATATCAGCCATGACAAATATATACACTTAATGGGGTCCACCTAAGGAGATAAAGTGGGCCCAAATGCATGACAACATGTTTTTCACAAATAATTTAATCAAAGAACAAGCACTTCAACACTCTCCAAAGTTGGTGCCAGATGTAATGTGTAGCCAAGCATAGGAACACATTAACCATTCAACCCAAAGATAACATTTGATGCACATAAATCCATGAAAATATTAAAAAAACATGAAAATATTCATATCAACCTCTTAACTCTTCCTCAAAAATATATTCAAACTAATAATTCATAAATCAAATCACTGCAATCAACTAATTTGGCCAAAAACCAACATAGACTACAATCTCACACTCTAAACAACATAAATTCACTTACATCGCAAACCAACATAAGATATTTGAACTCAAACAATGCACAAATATTGGGAATATTATTTTAGAATGTAAGAAGCACAACACTTTTCATCTACCAGAGATGGATAGTGAAATGAAGAAGATACTAGTAAATGGGATTCACCTAAAGCACTACTTCTAAGGTATGATCAAGCTTTGTACATATAAAATAAATTTTTATATGGTAAATAAGTGCTACAAAACAATAGATTAGTTGCATTTTCATTTCCCTAAGTGTTGGTTACATGTTTACTTTGTTATTTCTAAGTTTTGGTAGAGCTCGAGGTGAGATGTAGGTAGTATAATGAACTAAGTTGTTTCTCTCTTCTAGTCTATCAAGTAGTAAATATGACTCATGGTAATGAGTCTGTTTGTTCACTATCAAAATTCATACACATGTATCAGATGAATTAGAAAAGGTTTCATTCTAAAAGTGTGTTGTAATAGTTAATAGGAATGTCTTTCGAAAAGTTTTATGAAGTATTAATGATTTTTTTCCCAAAGGATAGTATAGGCAGCTGGTTAGATATTCTTAGTAAGCAAGCATCACACAGATGTTGCTAGAAATGTTATCCTTTTTATTTTCCATCTTAAAAAAGTGAAGATGGTTAGGTTTTAAATTTTTAATGGGTCCTTATTCAAAACATTTGTAATTAGGTCAAGGTGTCCATCCTTGCATCAGACATTCCATCATAGCCCAACTAGGGAGATATAAACATTATTCATAATAGTGAATCTTTATGATTCACTATTACAAAATTTCCTCAATGAGACTCTCGTGATATGGGTGATGCAGTCACCCTGACATAATTAGAAAGATTCCAAAATAAAGACTCACAAAGACAGTGCTACATATAGCTACGAGATCAATAAATAGAGATCTGAGAGGTATAGAGAATCGATAAGTGCATGAAAGAATTTCAAATTTAAAAGGATGACAAGTATCCATCAAGGATGTCCTTTCTTGCAAGTTACATAAATTCATTCAATGATAATTTTGTTTAAGAAATCTCATGTACATTATTTAGGATAGTGGCAATATTTAGATTAGATGTCAACATTAAGGCACTGTTTTCAACATTTCAATGATAGTAAGGAAGAAGAAAGAAGAATATTCATTTATTGATAAATCACAGTCATATGTTAGAGGGAAAATGATTCTTAGGTTAGCTTACAGAGTGATAAATGGTAGTGATTTCAATCTATAGAATGTTGTAGAAATGAACAAAACAAAGTGAAAATGAAGCATCTCTTAATAAACACACTATTATAATAGAATGAGAAACAAAAAAGAAAATGCCATACATATAAAGTGAAAAACATGCTACAATTCAAAGGATAGAAACAACACATACTCTCAAATGTATCAAGATAGTACTATTATGAAGGAACATATACGTGACCAAAAAATAGGAAAATCTCAATAGCGTATTTAAACAAAGATGCTACTTCATGATTCTATAACAGTCACGTATCAAGAACATAAAAATTCAAATTATGCATTAAATATGGCTATTTTCACAATGTTTTGATCAGCATGATAGAAAATATATTACAAACTACAAGAGTGCTAGAGCCAATAACAACAAATACATTACAACATTACATGATTCATTATTGTAAGCTCCCTCTAACTTACGCATCTAGAAAATTAAACTGTAAAGCTTATTATGATTTTCAAATAACGAACATGACTTGCAACAACATACCTGAATTTCACTTTCTTGCATGTGTGTCATATTCTCCTTACCTATCTATTTCCTGCAGCTGTATATATGGCTACACAACTAGATGTATGATATAAAATTTATAGTTTATTACATACAATATTGTAAGATAAGATACATCAATAATTTAGGTAAATCAATCATAAGGTATTTAAAACTAGTTTTCTAAAGAGATGCAAAATATGTAAAATATTGGTAAGGGGTGGCAAGATCAGCCTACGTAACTAGCAGAGACATCATAGTTCAAGTTTAACTTTAAAACTAGTCTTTTAAAGGATGGTAGAAGTGGTTACGCAACCCCTTTCTAGGGTAGATTCCCCAGACAGTGTCTCCATCGGTTGCCACCCACATAGGTGAACAAGGATGAGATCCTAATTAGATTTTACCTACAAATAAGTTATACGTAGACCTTCTCATAAGGTTACCTACCCAACGGTTCATAACTATGATGTAGAACCAATTCTTGTAAGATATTAAGGTCAATCATAATCATATTTACGTAAGTCACATGATACATATGCTAAATATTGCATAGTAGACAATAAACAATTAGAGCTAGATAAAACTAAATACAACATGACATGGTAGTAAGGAATAACCCAACCTTGAAGAGAGAGACATGGTACTTTTTCAGTGTAGAAAGTGGAAGTTGTAATTGGTCAATCTAGATCAATTGGGTCCACTACAACCTAATGAGATTGAGATTGTGTGAAGTCTATGATAAGGAACGCACACATGTCTATGGTAGGATAGAGCATCTATGATCCCTTGGAAATTATTTTCAAGTAGAAATGGTAGGATATCATATTTATGTTCCGAAAATTCTTTATCTAAAGGGTATCAATGGCAATTCTCTCTTCACTGAAATCAAAGGTGTAGAAATGCTTTGCATCGTTTGGGTATACCACTCAATTTCTATACCCAATAGATGCAAAGAAACCTTCTGCACCCCTTATTCAATTAAAGATAAAGGACACTGATCCCCTTTTGATAAAGAGTATTAAAGAAAGATAGATGGTATCCTACCATTTCTACTTGAAAAGCATTCCCAAGGGAGAAAGAGAAACCAATGATTAGTAGTCAATAGTGAGAAGATCTAAAAAAAAGTAACAATAATGAAAATAATGAATAAGTATGCCAACATAATGAATAAGTGTGCAAAATACATTGATCCAATAACAGAAAATACATTACAAATTCCAAGCTCACGGTCTCAATGAAATAAATAGTGTATAAAACAATATATGGTAACTACCTACAACTATATTTCATAAGGCATTGAAAACTAGTTTCGTAAAGAGATGCAAGCTATGTAAAATATTGGTAAGGGGTGGGAAGATAAAGAAAGAACTCAAAATTAAAAGACCTAAGGGCCATACCTAATACCTTAAGGGCTCATCATAGATGGCCTTGCCTACGTAACTCGTAGAGACATCATAGTTTAAGTTTAACTTTAAAACCTGCCTTCAAAAGGATGGTAGACCTTTTAAACAACGGTTTGTAACTACGATGGAGAACCAATTCTTGTAAGATATTAAGGTAATATCCATGATCCCAAACCTGCAAGATTTATAATTGTATGAAAGGAGATGCATTTTAACTAATTCTATGACTGTGACTAAAGAGCCACACTGACATTTAGATATTCCTAAAAAATATCTCTGGCCACACTTACATTATTAACCAATATTATATAAGTCATTAACTAGCTACTGTTTACACTAATAATCAATATCCCTTCCATGCTAGCGTGTCAAGTAGATCATTAATAACCCAAAGTCACACATGACTAATGTCAACGATCCCTCCTAGAGTTGATACATCATAAATCATAAATAAGGTTAACTTTTTAAAAATGTTATAACTTTTTTTAGTAAGGTTAATTTTTTATTTTGTTTAATTTTATATAGAAAATCATATCGAAGTCATAAACAACAAAAATTTCATGAGTTTATCAAAATATGTCCAACGTATCTTCATGAAATTCTAAAAAGGTTTCAGTATCTACAATATCCTTCTGGTAATCATATTTATGCATATGGTCCCAACAATGTAGTGCACAAACTACACAAAGAAGGCATCACAGAAACATGATTTCTGCTTTCGCCATTGAAGCAATCTCGGTGGCACTAGCTACCTCTCAATCCTTGCACAAGTTGCACTCATTTCCTACATCAAGTATAGAATTATATGGGGTAGATGTAAATGTTGTTTCATCGACCCACCGGAAGTATTGACATCCACTATTTCCCTACAATACCAAATCTACATTAGTTCTTCCTAAAATGACTACTTGTCACATTACTTTTAAACATAAAATATAAGTCCATATCTAGACCTTTTTACTATTTGGGAAAGCCCAAAATTGACACCCATGATTACTTGTTATGCGTGACATCTTCAACACACAAGGGCCAAAACCACATTGACACATATGCACATTGATTGAAGCCATCAATGCTATATTGATAAATATTGCACTATCATTCCAACATATCATTTTGTTTAGTTGATTATTTTGTTCATTCATACTAATTATAATTGCAATAAAAAGAAACATACTAATGTAGACAACATGTCAAATCAAATTGCAAATAATAAGCTTGGACAAGGTGGTTTTGGAATTGTATACAAGGTAAACCTCTATTCCTTGAAAGACATAGTGTGTCCATGGATTAGGAAATCTTTTTAAACATACATAAAGAAGTATTTTTTTTGTTTTCATCTTCCAGGGAAGAAGAAAAGATGGAAAGGAAATAGAAGTGAAAAAACTGTCTGTGAAGTCAACACAGGGTAATGAAAAATTTATGAACAATTTTAGAACATCACACAAAGATCTAGTTTGCCTCACAATGTCCTTGATAGAGCCCAACTCCCTTCTCCACTCAAATGTAAGTGTAAGTTTCTATTTCAATGGGTGGAAGGTGATGCCCAATCAGCTTTGTCAACTATACCATATAAGTTCTTGCAAGTGGCAGAAAAAGTGAATTTTCCAATACCTCAAGGGAACATCTAATGTTCAAGTTTGAATCGTCTCTACAAGCCTATCCAACAATCACCAAGGTGGCAATACTATATAAAGGGGCATTTGTCACCAAAAATTGCAATTGAAGATTAATGAACACCCTAAAAATGCTCATACAATTGAATTTAGATTTCCATACTATATGTTTCATTGCATCCTTTTTTTAATATTGAGTAATTGCACTTTAATTGGACTATAAACCATGATATTTAAACCAAGGGCCAATCATGAAGTTCCTTATCTATTTCATCGTAGGAATATTCTATGTAAAAATCATGTTGAAATTTGATATTTCTATAAATGTTGTTAGACTACCATGGGACCAAACATCATTCAAACCATTAAATACTTGTCCCAATCATTATGAATTACTCATTAATTCTGAGAGGCATTCTACAATGGCAACAAGAGGTGGAGCATAATGATAATATATAATAATTAATGTTATATTTAAAAAAAAATCTCTTCCATGTACATAATAAATAAAATAGCTAAGGTAAAACAAAATAAATTATAAGTTAATAAAATAATTTCAAATAGGATGTATTTAAAATCTCTGTACTAATTGCTAATATAATGAAAACTGGAGACAACAAAGACTAGTATTGGAAAATGGGACTTGGTAAGATCATGGATCATGAATCAATATCTTATCTACAATTCACTCAAGCATTTAATTAATCAAATTGAGTTCTTCATAGCATGATGGTGATGTAGAGATGCAAGTCCAACTTGAACATTCCAATTGTTGACCTTAAATCTTTTTCATTTTTCCCAGTTTGTATCAAATTTCTGCATCAAATATGACAATCAATCAAGCCCTCTGAGATTGAAAAATCCTACACTCATGGATATTAAAAGATTGATAAAATAAGTTTCGATTTCAAATTGAATTTGTTTACTTTTGAAATCAAATAATTTTCAAAACTTTTCTCTTCCCATGACTCTTCAACATAATACTTTAAAATCTGTTCAATTAGAACTAGATAATTTTTTTTATTGATCTAAGAATCGATTTGTGAAGAAAATGACAAATGGAAGGAATGGTGTTTCATTTAGTTATTATTAACATCATATATTTGAATTTTCTTGCTTTTAGTCTCAATTGGTTAGAAAATTTTTTTTATCTAAGTTCTTTGGTCAACTATACCATCTAGAATATTAAGAAAATATTGGAAAGTTAGTTAAAATAAAATATGCTATGATTGATGGACCATAGATGGAAATGATGTGACATGGGGAAGATCAAAAGTCTCATAAATTTGACAGATCAAAAGCTTTTTTATCATAAGATATATAGATCCATAGAAATCTACCAATGATTGTCATGTGTAAAGTAGTATGCAAGAGATCATATCACTTTGGAAGATCAGTACATTGAAAATGAATTCCTAGATTGGTCTATAGATGCTCTGATATTATACTCAACACTTGTACAACACGTGGCCAACTAGACCAGTAAAAATTCTTGGGTGAACATAGAATTCGACAAGTGATAATTTTTTTATGATCACAACTTCTAAAATCTAAACACTACAGAACCATCTATACTTGAACATTAACACTACAATGCTTGGCCAAGACAACAAAGATAAAATATCTATACCCAAAGTAAATATGCAGCCATAGAACCCAAGAAGTCCCAGATGTTTTTGTCTCTCAACTGCATTCAAGTTCACAAATAACACAGCTTTGTTTCCATCATGGAAATGCCTATTTTTGGATCACTTTTCCATCACAACTACTTTTTCATAACACCTACTTCAACATTCTAGTGCCAAATATATTCTCAAATGAAACAAGCATATCAAATTATAGAATATCTTCAAAGGTGTTCTTAAGCATCAAATTAGTGATATCTTCAAAGGTGTTCTTAAGCATCAAATTGATATATTTAGATATGAATAGGCTAGTGTGAAAAAATGGTATATGCAATTCTATTTATGGGGCACAACCATAATTATAGCATAGTTGCACTAAAAGAAATTTAATGGGATGCAATTGGCTCTAATCATCATCCTACATATTTAGTAGCATCCAAGTGTGATCAAAGTTTGATTCCAATTTAGTTTCAGCGCTTTCCACAAGTTGGATGAGTTATTAAATAATTAATTACTATTTCACTAATGTGATCTAATGTTGAGAAATCATAAACAAACTAATTAGTGTACTAGCTCGTTCGAGAGGTAATGAAATGTATTAAATGTTGCATTCCTAGTTAAAGGTGGCTTTGTGTATGAAACGTTATTATTATTTCAAATTGTGTGTGAATTGCAAATTACCTCCAAAAAAGATATAAAAGGTGTTGGGGCTCATTTGTGCATATGTTGAAGATTTCTATAACAAAATATTGGTGGAATGAACTTTCAAGTACTCCCTAAAAATCATTTGAAGACAAAAACCTTCATTTGATTGCTAGTTTCGGACCATGTCGTATTACAAGGATTTATTCTTACTGCACAAAATTGTGTTTACATTGTATTTCTAAGGGAACGAGATCTAGTGGTTACCTAATCCATTTTTTTAGACCTGATTTTATCCTTGAGAAAATGATACGTAATGGGGACACCATATACCTTGCACTCTATCAGAGAATCCACATTATTGGGCCTGAGTAGGGTATAACATTGACATAAGAAACACTATTTCATTTTCCATATTATTGGGTTCCTATTTCAAACTCTACTGGGATAAGTAAGAAAACAAAGTTGTAGGATGAATCGTTGTACCCAGATCAATTATTGGTTTCTCTTTTAAGATCATTCTTCAAATGAAGATTTACAATAATAATGGCATGGTTGTAATCGCCTGCATTATTGTTTCCAATTATGTTGTTTCACTATTTTCAATTGAGTTGGAAGTACTTGCTATACATATGAACTAAGGTGAATCTCTACACTGTTCTTTCTGAGGGAGAGGACTGATTGCAACCTCTATAGCTCTACATTGATTTACTACTATTTGGTTGATCAACATCGAATGTCTACTGATCATTTTATGTAACCTCCAATATATCACTATCTATCTCATTATGAGCTTCAATATGATTTTCTTAATATATTTAATTTGCAGGCGGGGGTGGTGGGGGCTATGCTTTTAAATTTTCCAATATAAGCACACTGGAATGTCCCTTTTTCTTTGCAATTTATATTTTTCTTTAGACCATGGCAAGTGACTTCTTTGACAAACCAAAACTAATCTCCCTAGAGTTGAGGTAGAATTTATTGATTCTTACACAGTAATGTCTAGTGTCTTCTCATGAAAATTGCATGACCAAAGATGTTTTGATAATCAGAGTCTGCAGGAGCTATACTTGTAGATAAACAAAAAGGAAAATGAGAGACAGATACTCCCTAAAATATATAACTTATACTCCTTTGAATATTTCATTATGTTTATAATATTATTTCTATAGTTCTTTGACATTATATTATTAGTGAAATTAGTTGTCTCAAAGTTGTAAAAATTTAAAGCATTTAGAAAATGGTTTTTAAGAGTTTGTGCTAATAATGTATATAGTTGTTGTTTTATATGACTCGATTTGAGTTAAAAAGTCCTCAAATGTAAAAATCTCAAAGTATGTACCCATTCAAGGTGTATGAATATCTGCACTAGAAATAATGTTTCTATGTTCAATAGATTTACTTATATGTTCTAAGGTGTAAAAGGTTTTGATATTCAAGAATAGGAAAATTTATGTGTTTAGAAGACTCTCATTTGGATGTTTTGATGATAAAATTGTTGACAGGTGAGCTGTTTCAAGCCTTATATTTCACATACTTGAAGACATGGCCTAGATATTTAACATACTTGAAGATATTGTGATATGATTGGCTTCATGCCATATGAATTGAATTTTCCATTTCTCCATGACCTTAATACATTCCCATTTCCAGTCCAAATCGTCAACATGTTTTAGAATCTAGAAATTTATGGAAGAAACTTAGTTGTCTCAGATTGGCATGGTTATTTAAAGCATTTGGCATATTTACTCTTGTGACTAAATGGTGTCTAGATCATATCCAAACTTGTTGGACCTGCCTTCAGGTGAGTCTCTGAGCTTTGTCATCACAATAAACATATGAGTTAGCCATTGAACCTCACCAACACAAGATCTTAAAAAATACCTTTGGGTTTGAATTTATTATTTTATTTTTTCAAATAGATAGTTGTGGATAGGATTTGAAAACGTGGCTTGCAAATCTTGAGGTTTTGAATTAATTAGCATTTGGCTTAATATTATTTTATAAATCTGTCAGTATCAACACTTGGATATGTTGCATTAAAATTTTGTTCAAAAATTCTAGTTTCTAGATTTATATCACACAAAATCAAAGATACTTAGAACCTTTCCACCCACAATTACATTATAAGATTTAAATCAATCAAATATGGTAATAGAAAATGATACTAAGTAAAAATTCTATGCAAGAACAAAGACTAGTGTTAACCGTTAAAAACCTAGCCCAAAAAATCAAACATATAACCCTAGAAACATTCTTGTAAGAAACAGTATGAATTCGACTGACAAATTTTTTTTGAAGCTATACATAAATAATCAAATCAATTTCAACAAATAGAAAATCTCTCAGAAACTGTATGCAATGTAAAACAATAATTACCTCTAGATTTTGGGAAATGAAATAGTTTGTCAATATGTTTTCTTATACACAGTTGTTATTCAAGTATGCCATGTCTCTTTTTTTTCTAAGAAACTATACACTTTTTGTTAACAATGACAATAAGATTTCAATGAAAATCCCCATTTTCTCACCTATTTCAGGAACACCCCCAAACTGATTGTTGTGATCATTGTTTTCATTTTTCCTTAGACCAATATAAGAAAATGGAAATTGAGGTATTCAATAATAGGTGGGATGCAGATATAAATTATTGGGAAATGACAGAAAGTACTCAGTCTTAGGTCTCCGACTTCTATTATGAGAAAAAATAGTAGTGCATGGAGGCAAGCTGGTTCACACATGAAAATAGAAACATAAATACAAACAAAGCCCTCAATTTTAAAATAGCTGGTAGATAAAATCGGATTACAAATCTAACTTGGAAACCCTAACACTGAGAATGTAATGTTGTGTCCTCTAGAGTTTTTGAGGAAACATACCAGTATTGCTCATGAAGCCCTTCCAGTATTAGGATGATGCACAATACTCATGAAGCCCTTCCAGTATTCGGATGATGCACAATGCTCATGAAGCCCTTCCTCCCACCTGCGATCCAGCAAAGACAGAATGAAGTGAGTTTGATCACTTTTTTTTTGTTTATATCCCGATTTGGTCAAAATTTTGACAATAAACTTAACTAAAGTCAAAATTTTAACCTTTTTGGGACATAAAAAAAAATTGAACATCACAGGCCAAAATGGCCTTTGGTCGAAAATGAAGGTAAAAAATGAGGCCCAAATGTATTAGTGAGGTCAAGATGATGATCAGAATGATGGACAAAGAGCTGAACCAAAACTTGCCAAGTATGTCAGAAGACATCATCCATAGAATCAGATCATAAAAGACAAGAAGGTTGGAATGAGAACTAGAAGTAAGTCACTAAACACTAGAAGTTTGATTTGTGATTTTGAGCCTAAATCTGTTAATACTGCACTTGAAAATGAAGAATGTGTAAGTGTTATGAATGAAGAAATAGAACAGATTGAGAAAAATAAGACATGGACACTAGTACTGAGACCAGATGACAAGAATGTCATCGGTACCAAATGGATATTCAGAAACAAGCGGAATGAGAATGGAGAAGTCACCAGAAATAAAGCAAGATAAGTATGCAAGGGGTATGCACAAGAAGAAGGTATTGATTATAGAGAAACTTTTGCACCCATTTCTAGACTAGAAGGAGTTAGAATCTTACTTTCTTATGCTGCATTCAAAGGATTCAAGGTATACCAAATGGATGTCAAATCTTCATTCCTAAATGTAATATTGGAAGAAGAGGTATACATTGAACAACCAGAAGGGTTTGTTGATCTCGACAAGAGAAACATGGTATGTAGAATAAATAAAGCCTTGTATGGATTGAAAATCTAGTTTGAGTTAATATTGGTTATGCATGTCATTTATTTCCCCTTCTCTACTCAACGATACTTTATCAATCTCTCTTTTACAAGCTTGCTCAATAATTGTGTGGGCAGTACTCTTGCTCTAGTAATAATGCAAGATTTTTAGTGGGCACAGTAGTGGGAGCCTTAATTGTACCCTAGTTTATGATATATGGAATAAATCTATCATTCGTAGAGGCCCCATGATCTGTACCAGGAAGAAATTCGCATGCTATGTAATTTCAGGCCGGATTTATGTCACTAGCAGGTCTTTGAGATGGGATTCTATAAGGGAAGTGATTTTTAATGCAGAGGAATATGTTCTAGAGCTTGATTTGTGGATACTGATTTTGAATATGCCCAGAAAATGGTATGGCCCTATTTGGGGGCTTCTATAGGTAAGATTTTTTATGTGGTTGAGGGGCTCAAATTTGGGAGGAAAAGTAGATTCTTTGTGCAGCCTTATGTATTTGTTCTATGGAGTCATATGATCCCAAGACAGATACATTGCTCAAGACCAAAGTAAGGTACACCCATGTACTTCCACCCACATCCCTGTTTCATGCATATATGCTCAATTTTTGAAATATATTAGCCAGACCTTTATGTAAGATTATTAGTGCCCTTCAAATTTTCAAATATTCGTTTTATATGTTTTGTTTTCCCTCAAATATTGCCCTAGCTACAATATGCATTTTTTCCCTACTGTGTGTTTTAGAAGGGAGAAATTTGTGAACTAATTTGTACTTGAAAAAACAATTCCATCCTTCAAACTTTCTTTGAATTCAAACTTCAGGTAATTTGGTGCTGAAGAACCGTAGAAATGTGAGTGTATGGGCTAGTTTCGACCATCCAACTGAAAACATCGTTGATGGAGGATATTTAGGTCTAAGACAAGCTCTGGTCTCTACCAAATCCCAAACTACAGAATGCATGTAGGAGATCAAAGCTCTGGACTCAACAACAAGGAATATAATTACAGGAGCTCAACTTGGAGATGAAATTTTCCGGTTCATGAGACTGGATGTTATGCCTTATTCATACACTATTCAATCCAAATAGAGCCTCTCTTGATTACGACTTTGCAAATTTTTGGAGTATTTTGGAGGCTTTTATCTGTGGAAGGGCTTTGCTTTCAGTAGCTGATGTATAATTAAAATACTAAATGAGCTTTTGTTTATCTCTTGATCACATAGGATCAGAGTAGGTGACCAGAAGTTGGTCCATTAGATTTTATTTTAGTATATACATTTGTGATTATTAAGAAACACTGTAAAGCTTCCATAAACTACTGATGATTCCAAAGATTTAAAATAAAAATGTAAATTTGAATTCCTCATTAGGAGCTTCAGATTTTTACAAGTTCTTGCAGAAAACTCTTTAAATCCACAAGCATCGGTGAAAATAATTTCAAAGTGAAATCCAGAAACATCCATGCTAACCAATATAATTGTGATGGCCTATGTGATATAGAGAGAGAGATATACGGCTGCGAAGCTAATTTTTACTATTTTTTTTCTAGTAATTCTGATTTTTTCCTTACTCTGTTTTCCAACAGTCAATAGAATAGCAAACAGATAATTAGCTTTTTAAAAATTTTAAAAAATATATAAATTAAATTTATAAACTATAAGATAAAATGTTTGAAAATTTTTCAAATGCTATTGGTTAAATTAGTTTCTCTTATATATATGTAATAGATTGAATAATATGAATTTAGAAAAAAATATAAATTATAAGATAACATGTTTGAAATTTTTTCAAATGTTATTAATTAAATTAATTTCTCCTATATATGTAACTGATTGAGTAATATGAACTTAGAAACTTGTATTATGTAATATATAACAGATAGGGTGACCGTCGAATTCCAGATCTGAATGGCACCATACAAGCAAGATGATGACACTTAGCAACTTATTAAAGTTGTTTAGATTTTCAAACAATTATAAAAATGTTGAAAGGGATGAAAACAAGAACAAGGAAATTGCTTTCAGTCTTGAGTAAATTTTTACTAAATAAATAAACAGGTGCGACTAATATGTCCAGATTAAATTCGAGCCGATGTGCGACACTAACCCATCACCGATCATTTTAATAGAGAATAATTTTTTTTATCCCAAAGTTCATAACCATAATATTTCAACTCATTTTTGAGTTAAACTACATTCACGAGAGTTCTTAGAATTTATCTAAAATTTATAAAACTCCTTATTGAAAGGAGGTAGTTACGGTAACTAAAAGAGCAGGGAAAAACCTTTAGATATGTGAAAAAATAACATTACAAAGTCCCAAATTCTGAAGCTTCTACTTTGAAATATTAATCAGGAGGAGGTTTTTTTTATTAAGAGTTTCATAGGAGGGGAGAGAGGAGACATCTTTATGTTTTCAAACTAGAGAAGACTTACGGATCAGTATATAAGACATTGACAAAAACTTAAATTTAACCATGTAGCACATAGAAGCATTCAAAAATTATGGAAGATATTCCTCAATCAAACTTGGCTCTCTACAATTAAGTGGTTTTTGTTTTCCAGCTCTAGAGTCTAATATGCAAAGGGGTTCATTGAATTCAACATTTATCAACACAAGCAATTAATTAATATATACCCAAATCAAATCCAACTTTTTCCTTAGTATAAGTACGTAGGAATTCCTCATACGTTCCTAAGATAGCCTTAATGAGAATGATTGTTTTGACATTTATTGAAAAAGTGAAGAGTAGCTTATAATATTTGTCTGGAGTGTGTACCAGTTCTAATGCAATTGTATTTTCATATTTTAGTGGGTTGATTAGATTCTACCATTATTTTGGCAAATAGGTCTTTGATGAAAGTGAAAATGAATAGAACATATGGTTTATTTGTAGGATTTTCTGTTATAATAAGTGTGTTCTTTTCCTTCTGATTTGATTGATATATGTTTGCTACTATTGGGTTTTTGGATTCAAAGATATAGATTGCATAAACTTGTAGTTAATCTGCTCTTTATATTTAGATTGGTCCTGTCTAGTTTTCTTGTATTGAGACGATGAGTGTCCTTTTATGCACTCAATGGAGGGAACCTAGTAGTTGAGCATCCTAATATTGCACTTCTCAAAATCTTATTTGGCTATTTCAAATCGCTCCAAATTATTTATAGAGGCTCATTTGGAAAGTCTCCCACTTATTAGTAAGGTTTCACGTCAACGTCATCAAATGGATGCCATATTAGAACGCTTTATTGGTGCGCTAATGTGGCATCACATGATACATTGATTTTAGATCTAAGGAATATATTTCATTCAATTTTTAGTACATGATCATTGCTAACAACTTAAAAGTAACAATTGTTAGCGTTATAATATTACAAATAGTGGACATTAAATAAATGAATGTTATAACTATTAGAACATGCTCACAACTACTATATCCTCTCCCCTAAACCTATTATTTATGCATAGTATGGAGGTAATATTAGTGGTTATAGAATGTGATGACATGTGGCAAGCCCAAGGTTAGCTTCAGATAATCTGCCACTTGTATGTTGCTTTTGGGATGTGAAAATACAATGTTTTGTCGATTATATTGAAATATATTAACATGTTTTAGATTTTATTTGGTGGTTGCAACATTTTGTATTTTTTTAGTCTCAATCTTTCTGCATTGAAGAATATTCCCAAAACCATAACTTCTTAAATGTCATGTCAATGTATTCTTTGTAATTTGTAGCAATTGGAAGTGTGATTATCAGGTCATTATTTGAAGGAAGAATAAAACTTTGCAATATAATCAATTACCAAAAGTTTTCTTTTGAAGCAAGTTATCTCATTGCTCAAAATCCTTGATTTCCATGGAGAATAGCCATATAGGTTCTCCTTAATCAACAAGATAAGTTCATAAGCATGTTTGATAGCCAGTACACCAAATGCTTAGTCTCCTCTCATTTCATTGATTATGAGAGGATGTATATTCCTCAGGAAGAGCTGTTAGTGACACTTTTTATTATGTAACGCTTCATTTACACTTTCAAATTAAAAAACTAAACTATCACCGTATCCCTTGCACCTCCTTTAGGTACAAGTGCTAGTATTTAACTATATTTAGCTAAAATACAGATTGAACACAGAGAAAATTGAAGACCATTTTTTTCTTCTACATTTGGAGTTGGAAATTTGAGGCCTTCGACCTTAAATGCACCAAATTTTCTACCTCGAATATGAATATGCAACTTATGCTTTTTTTAGATTGGAATCTTGAATATTTTTGAGATTCGGCCCGCTGAATATTGAATGTAGGAGTGTTTTAAAATTGCTGAACTTAGTTAAGGGTTTTTTAGTGAAAAGTTTCATGTTGAAGTTGTGCATTTGGAATGTAAGAAACAACAATGCCAACCAGTTGATTTAGCTGAAAATTTAATCTGTTGTTTAGACATGTCCGTGAGAAACATTGATTCAATAATGATTAAACCAACATTGAGATTTGAATTCAATTGTAGTATTTTGGATCTGTCTCATAAAATGTTGTATGAAATTTTTTTAGGTGGGAATGATCATAAATGAGGCTAATATGCCAGAACAATACTTCCTAGAAACTCTTCTTATCTAATTAAATGTCAAGTAAATACAATATTGTCAATAATGTAGATGTCGAATATGTACATATTGTAATAAGGTGACCTTAATGAATCAGTCATTAATATGTTTAGATAGTTTAATATTAGTTGGGTGTTAGTTTCTGGTGTAAAGTCTTTAGGATGGTAGTCATCCTGGTGGTGTTTGGAAAACAATCTGTAGTCGTATTACTGTGGAAGGAAGTGTGAGTTTAGAATGAGCAGTCTGTGTGGGTGTTTTTTTCTTTTATATTTTACCTATAAAATGTGTATTCAATGATACTACATGATATATTACTTTCTCTTTGCAGTATATAAATATTTGGCTCACTTATTACTGACAATTCAATTGTGACGAAGAATTATAATTGCTATTATAAATAACCGGACCCAGAGTTGTGGTGAGTTGGGTCATTTTGTAAGGAATTGCCCAATAAAGGGAATGGAGAATGACGCAAATTTTATTTGAACCAGCCACCTGTAATAGGCAACGATTCTTTTCTTGTTCATCATTTGCATTAAAACATCATGAACCAGAGCACAATAGTTTTAGAAAATCAGCTATTGCCTTTGCTTTGATGTAGCAGTTAGCATGCCCTCTGCTTGAATAAGGGGAGGAAAATGTTAATGTTGAAGATTTAAAGATTCTGCAATCCATAATGTTATGTTTACATCTTCTTGATAAATTGGATACAAAATGTTTAAAGAATCGACAATTTCCACCATAAAATTGGGTACAAAAGTGTTAAACAATCCAAAACTGCTAACACACATTTTGTGGCCAAAAAGTAGGATAAAACTAGAGCTTAGCGTTTCCCATTAGCTTGCTGGGGTGCTCCCATGGTCTTGATGGAATGGGAAAAGGTTGATATAAACCTCCATTTTTACTCCTTCCTTTGGATTTTTGACAAATAGAGCATGTCTCTACAAACTTTCTAACATCAACTTGTAATGTTGGCCAAAAGTAGTGTCTTCTTACTAGCTTCAATTTCTTATCTAATCCAAAATGACCAGACATAGCACCACTATTCTTTTATTGAATGATATTGGTTCTCATTGAACACTTAGGGATGCATAATCGTCCTCCTTTAAAGAGAAGTGCTTCTTGTATCAAATAATCTGAAAATTCATGATGGTATCTGTCATTCAAGTCAAGACATACCTGATATAATTTCCCAAAGTATGCATCTTCTGCATACATTTCCATCAAAGCATCAATGACGACACTCTTCATTTGAATTTATGAGATAGTAAGCACTCTCCTACGTAGTGCATCAACAACTTTGTTTGCAACTCCCCTTTTGTTCTTGATAGAAAAGGAATAGGCTTGTAAGGTTTCCACCGACTTCATATTCGTATAGATCAATTTTTCTTGGATATTAATGAAGCTTAAGGTCTGATAATCTGTATAGACAATGAACTCTTTGGGTAACATATAGTGCCTCCACTTCTCGAGTGATTGGACCAATGCATACATCTCTAGATCATATGATGAATATCTCTCCTTGGATTAATTTAGTGTTTCACTAAAGAGTGCAATGGGTCTACCTTCTTGACTTAAGACACCTCCTATGGAAAATAGGCTAGCATCACACTAAAGTTTTAAAACTTTGTTGAAATTGGGAAGTTGTAGGACTGGGTATTGGGCTACCTTTTCCTTAAGGAGTTCAAAGGCTTCATTAGCTTCATTGGTACAAAGAAACTTACATTTTTTCCCCCCTTGATGGTATCTAGGATAGGTACAACAAACCATTCTAAATCTTCTAATAAAATTTCTATAAAAAGTGGCTAATCCATTAAAGTTCCTTATTGCATAAATTGTCCTAGGAGTAGGCCATGAAAGAATTGCATTTACCTTGTCTTGGTCCATCTTGAGAGTACCCTTGGAGACTAAAAATCTAAAATATGGGAGGTCCTCTTGCATGAAACTGCACTTGTCCATGTTGATCTTCAAGTTCTCTTCATGTAATATCTTCAACACCATTTGTATGTGTTTAAAATTGTCTTCTCTTGTGCTGCTGAAATTAGAATGTCATTTAGGTAGACTATGAAAAACTCTCCAATTAAATCCCTAAGGACCTCATTCAAAAACCTCATAAATGCACTTGGGGTGTTGGATAACCAAAAAGGAATCATTTTAAATTTATACAATCCCTCATTAGTATTATAAGTTGTCTTCCATTCATCCCTTGGCCTAATCCTTATTTGATGGTACCCACTCTTCAAATCAATTTTAAAGAAATATCTTTCACCCCCAAAATAATCAATTAAATCTTCTATCCTTGGCATTGGAAATCTATACCTTTTAGTAACCATATTGAGGGATCTAGAATAAGTAGAAAGACTTGAAGTTCCTTCCTTATTTGGTGCTAAAACAATAGGAACTGCACATGGGCTTAGGCTCTTACCAATTAGACCAGATTCAAGAAAATCTTATATTTGTTTTTCCATCTCCTCATTCTACTGGGGTGATAGTTTGTAGGCTTCTTTGTTAGGTATTGTTGACTCTGCTATGAGATCTATACAGTGACTTATTTCCCTCATTGGTGGTAGACTCCTTGGCATATCATGTGCAACTATACCCTGATATTTGTCAAGAGTGGTGGTCACTTCTTCATCCATCTTTGGTTTCTTCTTCTCTACTTTTTCTACTCTCAAAACATTACTATACATATTTTTAGATGCTTTAGTCTCAGTCATATCTATTGTAAAAGAATCCATCTTGTCTTTGAGTATTGGTATGAGTGCAAAGAAAGGGCCATTCTCACCTTCCACTGCTTTCAAGAACTCATTCTTACCCATCATCATTACCTGAACCTCTTTCTCTTTAGGCTCTTCTTGATTTTTCTATGCAAGTGGTAGTAGTTTAATTAATTTACCATCTTTAGTTATGGTGTAGGTGTTTTTAACTCCATCATGTTGGTAGTTTAATTCATATTTCCATGGCCTTCCAAAATCAATGTGGCATGCATACAACTTTACCAAATCAAATAGTAATTTTTCCTTATAGGGTCCAATCTTAAAATTTAATCCAAGACTGCTCTTCTACAAGAGGTTTTTTTTCTTTTATTAAGCCATGAGACTTTAAAAGGGCATGGGGGAGGGACTCTTCTCAATTTCAAATTTTAGACCATTGCAAGAGAAATAAAATTCTCTATTGAACCAGAATCAATTAGGACTTTACATACCTTTCCTGTAGCTTTTTGCACTTTTTCCTAAAAAGTGATTTATTTTGATGTGGTTCCTTGGTGATTGGTTCTTTTAGTAGAGTTCTCCTCAAAGTAAGGGATTCTCCTTACTTTGGATACCCATAGGAATTAGGGTTATTCTGAGGGTCATGTTAGTTAACTAGATGTGTTCCCATTTCTCCTTGGGAGCTAGACCCTACCTTCTCTGGGAATTTGCAAGCCACGTGACCTTCTTAATTGGAACTAAATCATTTTATGGTTCCGCTACCTCTTCCTTGTGACCTTCCTCTTTAAATTGGTCTCCTTCCTCTAAAATTCCCTCTAAAATTAGCAGTCCTACTTGTTTCTTGAGTGGTTTCACTTTGAGAGTTGAAATTTTTTCTTCTTCCTCTTGACTAGCTTCTTCCTCTGAATGATCGTCTTCCCCTACCTTTATTATTATTATCTTTTCTCCTCTTAAACATTTCTTCCACTTTCAAAGCTAATTGGTAACATCTTGAAACTATATTAGGACTCAAAAATTACAACTCTTCTTGAATATTCATTATCAAGCCATTTAGGTAACTTTCTACCTTCACACATTCATGCTCTTTGATTCTTGATGTGAGACTCAACCTTTATAATTCCTTAGTATAGTTACTAATGTCTATCTCTCTTTGTCTTAGGTTATGTCTCCTTTGAAGTAACTGAACCTCATAGTCTTCTGGTGTGTATGTCTCCTTCACCATTGTAACCATTTTTTCCCATGATGTGATCTTCTTCTTGTCATATTTAGATCTTTCCCCTTGGATGAAACTCCACCAAGTTACTACTACTCCATTCATCTTAGACTTTGCTACATTCACTTTTTGTGCTTCAGTGATCCCTTCACATTCAAAGTGATTCTCTAAGGATTCAATCCAATCTATCACAACCTAAACATTCATTTTCTCATCAAATATGGGTAACTCCACTGTCTTGGCTCCCAAATTTTCCAAAGATTTCAGGAATTTTTTTTGATCATCAAGTATATTAAGTCCTTCTATAGGTGGTTCTTCTTCTTCTTCTTCATCTATTGCTTGTTTGTCTTCTTCTCTCTTTTTTGGAATCTTCTCTTCTTGAACCAAATTCTCTTACAACTTCTCTAATATTTCTATCAACACCTGATTCTCTTCTTCTTGATCCTCCACCTTCTTAGCAAGCTCTTCATTAGTCACCATGTTGCAACTTCCAACCAAATATTTTATCTCTAACATAAACCAAATTTCTTCTCCAAGAAAAGCAACCAAAAAATCTGATACCAAAACCGATGGAGAGCTGAATGCTCTAGAACACCACTAGAGGGAAAATCACTCTAGGGTCTCAACAAAGGACTCTACCACCATAAAGATTCTATATATCCACTAAAACATCCTAAACTCTACTCATGCCTACTAGCATGCACATGCTCCCAAAAGGTGATTCTTCATCCTAAGCACCAAAATCCACTATGATGTGAGTGGGAATACCAAATTCTTGGAAAAAATCTCAAAATGAGAAACATAACATCTACTAACCATTCATTTTGTTTCCCCAATACATTGGGACTGACTTACTTCACAAATCCTCCAAATTCCTTGTAACCCTCTAAGCTTGGTTTTTCAACAATAGTTCAATAACTCTCCAAACACCCTCATTAAAAAATATATATATTAAGATACCCATTATGGATCTCCTATTGATTCCTCAAGGATAAATTTCTAAACCAACACCAAAACATCTAAAATTGTAGAAATAGATTGACCTACATAGGGCTAATTAGGTCCATTTAACAAAGGAATTAATCTTTCCCTTTGATATTTATCCACAAAAACACTTTGAGGACTTAGGAGATCCCAAAACATATCTAAATCCAAATATATACCTTCTATCTTGACACATATTATAAGTTATGACTAAAAAACATTCAATTTCTAGGTGGTGACATGAGGATGTCCACCTAGGGCATAAATTTTCTCACAAATCCTTGCATGAACACACAAATGAAAAGAAAAAAATTAAATTACATTGGAAGAGATTGCATTCCACTAAGGTTCAAGGAAAAATAATGGTGGAAATTCAAACTACAACCATTTCAAAACAAACCTAGCTAAAATTGTTCCAAACGACACAATCTACACAAAAAGTTCATTTTCTCACAAAATATGGCACTCCAGATGCTTAGAGTGGATGAAAATTAAATCTAGAAATTTTTACTACCTAACTACCTTGGTTATAAATCTCAATCAATCTATTCATGCACAAGAGAGATCTATGTCATTCAAAAGTGGAGGAAAAACTGTGATATTGCAAAAAAATTTCACTAAATTACAATCACAAAATCTTCAACATACCTTCTTCTCCTAATTTACCAAACTTATAACATTTAAAGGGACTCTCAAATCCCAATAATCCAGCAGTTTATTACAATAAAATCTTCAACTTACGATTCTTGCATGAAGACAAGAAAAGTTGCTCATCAACAACTTCCCAAAATAGCAAAAAAAGTAAAAAGACAAAAATAACTTGTAAAAGGTGTGAAAACTGATTCGAGGCTTGCATGTAGACACAAACATTAAGTCTAACATAAACCAACCCCAAAATGTCATGGGTGGATATACAACTAAATTAGTTTATAAGGATGCCACATAGGGCATGCCACAACATGGATTAGGACTTATTCCTTAAAAATACAACCTTGCAAATAAAAAAACTAAATGTTCCACAAATTTTTTTATTCATCCTTTTCCTTTCCTTTGGTGAGTTACCCTGCACCACATTGTTCCATTAGTTTTCTTGTTGATGTTGGTAAGAAATACTTAGATAAATTATCATGATTAATAATAGCCTATATCATCCTTTATCAAGTCGTGGGATGTTTGACCTTACATTATTTTTGTCGAGAATACCTTAACCACTACAACATCATCAGCATAATCTCTTCTTATCTTGCCAAACAGTTAAAGTCCAAAATATTTGTGAGCTCAGCCACCATAAGGATGTTCAATCTCCTTGTCTATGACTCAAACGCCTTCCTACACCTTTCATTTTTCTTATTTATGCTTCAGTCTCACCTCTTATATCTTAAGAATGTCGTGTCCTCTATCCCTCAATCTAGTGAAGTTCCTTCTATTCTTCCTCCCAAGGGATAAAAGGAGCCAATGTTAATTAATCCTAAACAATCTAAAACGTAAAAAAAACTAAACACAATCATTGTACTCATGACCACCACAATAGATGTCGTGCTAGGGCTCATGCTGAGACTTCTTTCCATAACATACCTTCTAAAGTCTTGATTCCCTTTTACCAACCCATGCATAACCCAAGGGCGGAAGTTAATCTAAAGAAAATAAAATGAATAAACATGGTGATTTTTCTGTTTGTATCAAAGATCCTATTGTCATTAATTTAGATGAAGAAGCTACTCTTGCTGACAATAACAATGTTTATAATGTAAATGATGTTGATGCTAATAATTTTGATGATATGTATGAGAATATTGAAATCAATCATGGATTATGTACTATATTTTCACAAATGTATCCCTAGCTCCTAGTAACAAATAAAGTGACTCATCATTAGAGAATGGTCCTTGTTTGGAACTTGTGATGTCTCCATCTACTAAGATCAACATTGTTCACCTTGCATGTTTTTCACATTCCTTAAATAATTATGACATTTATGGGGGGTAGGCGATATGCTTGAGTAGATCCTCTTTTATGGTGGAATTTTTATGCATTTGTCTATTTGTATTGTTCTCCCCTCATAACTATAGTACTTTTTATATTTTATTTTTAGATTTATTTAGATGAACCTTGTTTCTATGTTGGTGCAAGGTGATAAAGGTATTGACATGTCGTCACATTCTTCTATTAGTATCTTATTTATTCTTGTATGCGATTGAAACCTTCCTATGTGGAACAAAATCGAACATGCAAACATTAGAGATAAAACCATACAAGTTACATTAACTTATCTAAAAACTTGGTTCCTACACAAATATTCTTCCACAACCTCTGATGAGATGAAACAAGTTCACCCAAGACTTGTTTAATTTTCTCTTAGAGATTTGTGAGTGTGGTCTCCCAACACAATATTCAAATCCCACTATTGATTGCTTGCTTGAGATGAGTGGTCTTGAAATGAAATCTAATGGATTGACAAAGAGCTAGAGAACAAATATGAAGGACTTGCCTCAAGATTTCACCATTGATGCAAATGAAGATTCAAACTATTAAACTAAGAATAAATGCAAGATTAATCTAAGATTCATTCACCATTGACCTAGCATGTGATTTCTAGATTCAACAATGAACTAAGAATGAAAAGCATGAAAATGAACTATGAAATTCTAGAGAAATTCCAACATAATAACAATGCATAAAATGAGAGATGATTTGAAAGGAGTGAGGCCTCCTATTTATATATTTTTGGAGGGCTTTGATAAGGTGGATCTCATGTGGCATACACATAGATTCCATATGGGATAAAGTAGTGGTTATGCAAGAGAGAGATAGTTTCTCGCACATGTGTGAGGAACACTTGAAAATGATGGCTCAATGACATGTGTAAGAGGGCGGGAGATCTGAAGTGAGTCACATCTTGAGAACCTTCCAAAGAGGAAAGGGGAGACAAGATGCAAGAGAAATGACTTGGGCTGTTTTAGGCAAAGGGAATGGACAACTCTCATATGAGGAGCGCTCACACATGTGTGAGAACCATTAGGAGATTAACTATTGTAGGAATTATAAAATTAGTCTAATCAATCTAAGGAGTAGGCTTAGGGGGGATAGTGATGAGTATTGATTAGGAATCTAGGCTTTTTAGGTGGATTTAGGATTAATCAAAATTAGATTTAGATTAATGATAGCTTAGTAGAATATTATAATGGAGGGAATAAATAAATTATATTTATTTAAAGGGGGATTTAATGGAGGGAATGTATTAAATAAAATTTAATATATTTATAGGGAAAGGTATTTAAATTAAATTTAGATACGATAGAAGATGAACTGGATTCAATTAAATAAATTTAATTAAATAGGTAGAAGAATATAGTTAATTAATTATAATTAAATATAATGTTACAGGGGAATATCAATTTAATTTAATTTAATTAATAAGAATACTAAGGGACATTTTTAGACGTCTACATTTTTCCCCTCTTTGATGCAACGTCAGAGATGACGTTACCTCAAAGAAAATAAAATAAGATGCCTAGAGACAAAATTAATTCTAGAAGTTGTGCCGAAGCGACGATGGTGAGAGACTATGCCCCCTCGAGAAAATAATGTAAAAAGTAAATTATGTGGAATTTTGAGGAAAAAATGCAAAAGGGAGGAAGAAGAACGGGGAAGAAGAGAAAAACAAGGGGAAATTAACTAGAGCCGTGAGATGCTTTTGTGGGGGGTTAGAGTAGACCAAGGGTAGATTAGGCCATGATGCCCCAATCACGATGGTGGAATAATGAATAAATAGAAGCCTCATAATGCAAATTGAAAGAATGATAAATGAAACTTACTAATGCAACCTAACTACATGAGATTTTTGGGATTGTACTGTGTTAATATCAGAGAGCACACCCTAGTTTAATTTTGCAAGAGGAGTGTTTACCGTCACGGGTAACTTAATAATGCATAGACATAGTACAGGAAATATAATAAATGCAGAATATATCATAGAATAATAAATACTTTCATTAATCATTCCAGTCAAGTGATTACAACATTGTCCGTGCATACATCCCTGATTCTTTACCCGTAGGTGATACAAGTATATAAAGGTCTGAAGGGACGCGACAGTTCACAACCATGCGCAACTCCCTAACCTCCGGACGCTAACTAATTCCACCCGAAACATAATTACATATTATCCCGACAACATCATCCCCCCCAAAAAAACAAGTCATCTCCGACGACTTACAACAAAAGGAAGATGAATAACACTACATAGAAGCACTGAAGAGAAGGGGCGGAGGGCGTCCCTCAAAAAGTTTCGTAGTTCTTTTCCTAGCACATCATATTCCTCTTGTGCCTACACCAAATGGTCTCCACAAAAAAAATGTTTCAGCTGTAGCCTCTGCTAACACAATACTGTCTCCCTAGCTAATCTGACCTCGATAGCCACCTACACTGCCTTCTCCACTTCCAACTCCTGGGTACGTTGAGCCAAGGCTCTCGACAACCTCCA
>MU227490.1:228279-243249 GCA_018584345.1 Thuja plicata
GGGCTACTATGATACCCGTGCCCCTCAGTCACTTCGATACTCACAGTGGCGACGATATCCTGAGCCTCCCTCGGTGCGGCTTCCTCTTTTTCCTTCCTTCGGACTTCTCTTGCTTCCGTCCGTGGGGTTAAGGTTAAGGACCCGAACAAGCTTCGTGTTTCCTCTAGGCAGTCCTCGTCACTTCTCCCAGCCTCCCGGTCATATACCTCGAGACCCTCGCCTTCACTTACTCCCTTCGGTAGTCCTTCGGCGCGTCTTGTGTATCTCTCCCTTCGCTCGGCTTGCTGTTGTGCGAGTGTCACTTTTCTATCGGCTTGTTCCTCCTCGAGTTCCTTCTTTCTATTTTTGTTCAATTGATTGGGCATGAATTCTTTTCTCCCTTCGGGCAATAATCAACACATCAATTTATTTTATTTTTTCCTTCCCGAGTACGTCTAGGCAGCGGCGCCAAATGTTTACCGTCACGGGTAACTTAATAATGCATAGACATAGTACAGGAAATATAATAAACGCAGAATATATCATAGAATAATAAATACTTTCATTAATCATTCCAGTCAAGTGATTACAACATTGTCCATGCATACATCCCTGATTCTTTACCCGTAGGTGATACAAGTATATAAAGGTCCGAAGGGATGCGACGGTTCACAACCGTGTGCAATTCCCTAACCTCCGGACGCTAACTAATTCCACCCGAAACATAATTACATATTATCCCGACAACAAGGAGTTATCGATAACATGCTATATAATGTGGATGACATGGTCCTTTGTGTGGACTAGACTCTCAAACAAACAAGGTAAATTTAGGAGAATAGATGCAAATCAACAATCATGGTGGAACTAATGCAGTGACATTCATGAGGAAGCCATAGTATACCCAAGTCTTGATTAAGGACTTGGTGGAAGTGCATGGGACCCGGCCCCCAATGAGGCATAGATAACCATAACTGTGTAACCAAAAAATGCACTAAAAGTACCCACAAGAATATCATTCTACAAGTTACATGTATTCCAATATACACCATTCAAAATATACCAAGATATTGAAGATCAAGGAAATTGTGAGTAGGCTCCACTGAAACACAAAGATAAAATGATTAATATTAATCACGAATATTAGTATCTGAAGCTATTCAAATATTTTGTTAACAAGATAAGAATTAGTCCTCACGTAGATAAAATTCATTCAAGTCCTATAGTGGGACTATATTATACGACCATAGTGGTCAAACACTTGCCATTTTTACATCGTTTGAAATCTGCAAAGCCCCCTTTAACATAAGTATTTTGTACAATGCTTTGAAGGGTTTCCATACATTGCAATCACGGCATTCTATGAGAGACACATTTCTTTGAGGCATATGTTATGTTCTTGAAGAATGAACTCTTTATGTTGTAACTTTCCAAAGATATATAAATATATATTTTAAGAGTTTAAATGGATCTTTCGATACAAGATCATTCAAATTATTATAGATGAAAACCAAAGGAGATGTTGATAGAACATGTTAATTTAAACTACAATATACCAATCTTAAAGAATCAGTCAATGTCGGATTTCAAAAACATAACCATATGTTGTAACTAAACTAAAAAATGCAAGGTTTTACCCCTACAGACTTCTTGAAACTACTAGTAATGAAAGCCAATGAATCTCTCTTGAACTCTGTATACTTAGCATCTCGAATACTCCATGGATTGTGTAGGTTATAAACATCTGTTAGAAAGGAAGTAATCAGCCAATGCAAGATTCCAAAAACACAACCATACGCTGTCCAATACTGCCAAACTATAATGAGTATCAGAGAGAGAGAGAGAATGTGTGGATTTTGTGTGAATATTAAACAATATTAATAAAATGTCAAAATGTCAAAATATATCAAAATCTAACTATTAATAAAAGTATTAATTGACATAATAATAATAATAATAATAATAATAATGCCTCGGGTTAGATATTAAGTTAATAATAATCAGTTAAAAAACAAATATTGATTATTGTAGATGCCAAGTAAAAGTATAATTTATAATCATTTAAAATTATAAATATTTTACTCTTGATAAGTAGGAGATATTTTACTCTTTTTTTTTTTTCTTCATTTTACAAATTTAAGATAATTAATTATTAGTATTTTCAATTAAATTAATAAAAACCAAAAAAATATAATTAACCCTTATAAATGTACATAATTTGTCTTTAAATTTTACAAAGAACTCAAATAATATCAAGATTTAAAAAATATATTATTAAAAATATCAATTAAATTATTTTTCTTAAATATAATAAACTAATTCATATATTTTTAAATAAAATAATTTATATATAAATAATCAATATAATATATTATAAGATATTTAAAAAATATAATTATAAATCAAAATTTAAATACTTCACATAAATTATTAATCTAATGTAATATAATTTTGGTGAATGCAATTTAAGACAATACAATATCAATATTGTCTATCAAGTACAATAATAAGCTTATTAAAATAATCAATTATTAAAAGTAAAACTCATTTTTCATATTAAATAAATAAAAATTTATCGTGAATTGTGGAAGGCTTAAATATTATAAAAAATTTGATTTGTCCAAAAGATAGAATGTTTAAATATAAGTATGATTTTACATTTATAATATATAATATAATTATATTTTTTAATACAAATAATATTACAGATTATATATTATTTTACAATATTTAGTTAAAATGCAGATTGAACACAGAGAGAATTGTAGACGGAAATACAAGACCATTTTTTTCTTAGACATTTGGAGTTGGAAATTTGAGGCCTTCGACCTTAAATGCACCAAATTTTCTACCAAACTCTCGAATATGAATCTGCACCTTATACTTTTTTTTAGATTGGAATCTTGAATAGTTTTGAGATTCGGCACGCTGAATATTGAATGTAGGAGTGTTTTAAAATTGCTGAACTTAGTTAAGGGTTTTTTAGTGAAAAGTTTCTTCTTGAAGTTGTGCATTTCGAATGTAAGAAACAACAATGCCAAATAGTTGATTTAGCTGAAATTTCAATCTGCTGTTTGGATATGTCCGTTAGAAACATTGATTCAATCATGATTAAACCAGCAAAAAGATTTGAATTCAATTGCAGTATTTTGGATTTGTCTCATAAAATGTTGTATGAATGTTTTGTAGGTGGGAATGGTCATAAATGAGGCTAATATCTCAGAACAATACTGCCTAGAAACTCTTTTTATCCAATTAAATGTCAAGTAAATACAATATTGTCAATAATATAGATGTCGAATATGTACATATTGTAATAAGGTGACCTTAATGGATCAGTCATTAATATGTTTAGATAGTTCAATTTTAGTTGGGTGTTAGTTTCTGGTGTAAAGTCTTTAGGATGGTAGTTATCCTAGTGGTGTTTGGAAAAAAATCTGTGATCGTATTATTGTGGAAGGAAGTGTGAGTTTAGAATGAGCAGTGTCGGTGTTTTGTTCTTTTATATTTTACCTATAAAATGTGTATTCAGTGATACTACCTAATATACTGCTTGCTCTTTGCAGTATATAAATATTTGGCTCACTTATTACTGACAATTGAATTGTGATGAAGAATTATAATTGCTATTATAAATAACCGGACCCGGAGTTGTGGCGAGTTGGGTCATTATGTAAGGGATTGCCCAACGAAGGGAATGGAGAATGATGCAAAGTTTATTTGAACCAGTCACCTGGAATCGATTTTTTTTTCTTTTTCATCATTTGCATTAAAACATCATGAACCAGAGCACAGTAGTTTTAGAAAATCAGCTATTGCCTTTGCTTCGATGTAGCAGTTAGCATGCCCTCTGTTTGAATAAGGGGAGGAAAATGTTAATGTTGAAAGATGTCAAGCTTCTGCAATCCATAATGTTATATTTACATCTTCCTGATAAATTGGATACGAAATGTTTAAAGAAACAACAATTCCCACCATAAAATTGGGTACAAAAGTGTTAAACAATCCATAACTACTAACACACATTTTGTGGCCAAACAGTAGGATCAAACTAGAGCTTAGCATTGCCCATTATCTTTCTGGGGTGCTCTGCCCCTAAGCTAAAAGCCCCTGTTCCTAATTTGAGATAGCACAGTTATAAATTAGGAATATGCTGAAAGTAATGGCTTGTTGTTATTTTAGTTGTTGACTTTTATATTATTTAAACTGTTTTAGAATGTAAAGTTATAAATAAATGACTGTTTAATTTGTAGGATGTATCAATGTAAAAGGAAAGGAACCGCACGAGTCTATCAAAAAGTCAATTTCTAGGAATAGAATCAAAGTGGCGATCATTCCTTTAAAACTAGTTGGAAAATGTCATCACAGTCGGAGAGCAAAAGCAGATTGGGTGAGGGAGACTCCTACAGAAGTTCTAGATAGTCAATCTCCCATCTCTCCAAGAATTCAAGCGGTTTATGATCTCTTTGGGGGAGGAGAACAAAACAACAAGGGAAATGAGAACAGCTCAATTTCATTTGTAGAAAGACTTTTAGAAGCAGATTATGTTGAGGAGGAAGAAAGATGGAACAACATTGAAGGATTGGTATATTACAAAAATATGGCCTCAGAGGTTTCTCAGGAGGTATCCTTGGGGGAAAAGGAACTTGATCGATTCCCCTTAAATGATAACATTCTCCCTTCTCTTCCCCCCAGCTTGGGAGTTCAAAAGACACCTAACAAAAGACCTCTTCTCGACTGTGGAATGGTTAAGAAGAAGAGGAAAGGAAGAAAATCCACGGTCATACTAAGAACGGAGGAGGGTGAAGACCCATATCAATCTAAAATCACAGCTTACTTAAATGTAGGAAAGGGGAAGTTCCTTCCCAAGTCACAATGAAAGTCCTATTAGGGAATGTTAGGGGCCTTGATGCTCCTAAGAAAAAGTAAATAGTGAAACACTGCATCCTGATGTACAAACCAACTTTAGTACTTCTATAGGAAACAAAAATGAACATAGATCAACTTTCCATCTTCTCCAAAACCCTTTGGGATTGGTTAGTGGAGGGATATGATGCACTAGGCTCTTCTAATGTTATTTCCATTTTATGGAACCCAAGGCAAATTAGATTTATTAGTCAAGAAAAGAACCAAAATTTGATAGGCGGTGAAGTCTACAGTTTGGATTCTAACCTACAATTCTACATAATAAATGTATATAGCCCAAATCTGAGGAGGAGGGAACTGGACATATGGACAAAATTAAGTGAACATTTTTAGGATCATGAAAATGAAAGCATCCTTATTGGGGGTGACATCAATGCCATTGTTCACTCCTCAGAAAATCTGGGAGGTTCGCAAAGGGAATCAAAATCACAATCCAACTTTAAAGATTGGCTCCAATCAGAAACTATGCTGGAAATTGAACTCGAGAATGGAAAGTTCACATGGAATAACAAAAGGTTGGGTCCTAGCAACATTGTCGAGAAATTAGATAGATTCTTTTTCAAAGGGGATCTTGAATCTCTTTTTCCCTTTGATCTTAAAGCTTCTATATCTCCAACCTCGGGCTCAGATCATTTTCCCATCCAATTAGAAATTCTCGGGGAACACAAACCTTTTCATTGTCCTTTCAAATTTGAAAATATGTGGCTTATGTATGCACCCTAAAATGGTCGCCTAAACTTTGGGCCCCATTTATCATTTTATCATTTTATCAAATTTTCTGAATCAATGCTTTACAACATTTTCAATTCAAATCAATTTCCTTGATCAAATTGTAATTAATTCAATTATTTCAATATTTCCTAAGGTTTGATCATTTTTATCTAATTAAAAGATTTAATTTTCTTTTTGATTAAATAAAATTTATCTTATTTAATTAAAAGATTTAATCTCCCTTTTAATTGAATAAAATTTATCTTATTTAATTAAAGTAAATTTCTCCCTTTTAATTAAATAAAATTCCTCTTATTTAATTAAATTCAATTTCCCTCATTTAATTAAATAAAATTCTTCTAATTTATTTAATTATAAAGAAAACCCCTCTTTTCGTTAAATAAATAAAAATCCCCACTTAAAGCACTTTATTTCATGAAAAAGGAAATAAATTAAATAAAAATCCCTTTTTCATCACACCTTCCTAAGTGGTGGGTTTTTGCCTCTTAATCTCAACCATTGATCAATTCTTTTTGTCTCTTAATCTCAACCGTTCACTTTCCTATATAAGGACATCTCTCCTTCTCATTTGATAATCATCAATAATCAATCATCAATCATCAATCAATATATTAGATTTTCATAGTATTGTTATGCTGCAAGTTTGGAGAGCAATTTTGGAGGAGGATTTGAGCACTTGAGCTTGGATATTGCAACTTCTCTCATCTTGTCTCATTCTCCTTGCATTCATGGCTCCTCATGTAGATTAGATTCATGTTTATTTTCATAGATTAATCTTGCATTTGTGTTTTCTTTCATAGATTTAGCCATGCATTGTTATCATTTAGATTAATTTCCTTTTATGCATTGCAATTATATAGAGTTGATCTCATTTTCATGCATTTGAATCTCTCATTTCATGGTGTACTTGCATAGGCACCAACTAAGTCAATCTGAGGGCCTCCATTACACACCTTTGCACTCCATGACTAAAGAGCTATGGATCGATATTTGAGGCCTCATTCTTGAGCAACCTTGGATGGAATGATTCATAGAAGTGTGTCAACATTTATGCACACATTTTTGGCACCCACCATGAGGTATGATGCTCCTGATTTTCCTCCATTTTATTCAAAACTAAAATTTTCTAATCTTTACATGGTTATTTTATTGAAGTTTTTCAAGTCTAACCCTTATGCAGATTTGCTTGGAGATGAAAACCCTATATTGTCAAATATTTGATTATATCTCCCAAACCGCTTGGATTTTTGGTCTTAAATGTTTTTTACAGGTTGAAAACATTTCAGAGAAGCTCCAGTAAAAAATTTAGAATTTTCTGAGGTATTTTGAATTTTTTATAATTTTTTCTTTATTTTTCATAAAGCCTTAATTTTTGGTGCAAATCAGTGAAGTTTTTAGAAATTTTTATATTTTTGGAAAGGTCTTTAAATTCTACAAGGGGTCCATTCTTTGAGTTTTTAATTTAAATACAATATCATAGCTCATTTGGTCGATTTATGAAAACTGGTCTATATTGGGAAAATGGCTCCCTAGGGCACAACTGAAAAGATATTTTTAAAATTCTGAAACTTTTGGAAAGATCTTTTTTTTCTAATAGGGGTCTCTTTCTTGTATTTAGGGTTTGGGATTCGAATTTATAGCAAACAAATCAGATCTTGTTGACTAGGTCAAAAATCCAAATTAAAAAAGGGTATTTAATGATTAGCTTGCACTTATTATTCACATGGTTCAATGCATGATGTGAGTTGTCATATGGATTATTTTTTGTTTATTATCTCTCTTAACAATTTATTTTTAGATCTAACCCTAGGGTTTGCATAAGTTGATTATACATTGCATATCTTGTTTGCTTGTTTGTTTGTCTTGCTTGTTGGAGAGTTTGTGAGGATTGCTTGGACTTGCTTGGATAAACAACAAAACGATTCACGTTGCATTAGATTTGAGGTAATTTTTTGATCTCTATAACATTTGGATTTTGGGAATTAAAATGAACATCTCATGTGTTTAGCTTGAGTGTTTCTTGCTTTCATAGATCACATTTCCAAATTGGTGCTCTAAAATGGACCTAGATTTGTTTTCTTGCATATATGTTTTACATAGTAATTAGGCCCTATGAACACTATTTGTGATGATCTTGAGAGAGTGGGCTTCATTCACTTATTTTAGATGCAAAGTTCTTCTTGACGATAGATCCCCTTGTAGGTAGGGAAGGATTTTATTTTTACCTCATTGGTCAACTTGGTTTGGGCTTCAACTTTTGGCAATACTTTCTCTCTTTGGGGGATTGGTGTCATTTGTTGTTGTGTGAGCCTTGAATGAGGTGATTTCAAATTAGTGGATCAATTAATCATGTTTTCTATGTTTTGGTGAGGTGAAGAGGCTAGAGGATTATGTTCTTTTCCCTTTTGGGAGAATCAGAAACTTGGAAACCTTGAATCCAAACTAAGTCCCCATGTGGTCCATATTGTGAGTGTTCCTTGTTAGAGAGGGTTAACCATAGTGGACATTCCTTTTATTGGGTCAACCACGTAGACGGAACCTCAAATGGTAATAACCATTTTCGCCATGGTAGTGACAACTGCTATATAAATGTCCTTGTGGAAGAAATCTCCATGGGTGTAGTTTCTTGTGGGTTGTCAGATCTCCTCAGCAACTCCTGATTGATTAAATTATCAGACTGTGTCAAAACCTTGGTGCACCGGGATTGGATTTAGGCCACTTGAGATTGCAAAAGTTGCAGAGTCAAGCCATTACTAAGAACCATAGTGCAACCAACTTTTTATTTTCTAGGACTATGTGCATGCTTGGAAAACATTTGAGAACATACACAAGTAGCATTCTTATGGAGTAGAAATATTATGACACTATCTATGTTCATGTGCAAGGTTGCTTTGTCCCTTGCTCATTGTTTGAAGACATTGATTACTTGAACTCCTTGATTTCTGTTTTGCGTGCTTGGTTCATAATAAAATCTGTTAATGCATCTAGTTGGTGAATTAAAACAAACAAATTTGAGTTCCCGAGTGATAAAAACTTCAATGTATCTTCCCAAAGAGTGTTATGACATGTTGCTCAACATCCAAATGAACTTCAATGGTATCGATTTACACAAAATGACTCTTGGTCTTCTTTCTTCCACATCTCCCATGTCTTCCTAGTCTTCCATTCCCATTTCTCTCTTCTTCTTTCATGCTTCTTCCTCTTCCTCCTAAGATCTTCACATCTTCTTGATTCTTTTCCTCTTATTATCTAGTCTATCTTCTTCTATTTTCATCTATTCTATCACTTCCATTCTTGATTCCTCTTCTTCTAGAACCATGAATTTCAAATATCTTGTTATTGAACCTCTCTTGAGGATATATGATGTCGAACTCATTTCTCAATTCAAAGAATGTTATTCCAAAAATTGTATAAGTGATAAACTTCTGAAAAAAATATATAAGAAAGCGAGTGAATCAGATGCCTTTTCCCGAATCATGCGCATGATCTTGTCACGACTTTCTTCTAAACATCCTTCATCTTTTAAGTCTTCTCATCACTCTTCATCATCCAAATATTCTTCTTCCACTTCAAAACATATTTCTTCCAAACCTATTTCATCTTCTAAGACTTCTCATCATTCCTCACCATCTAAACATTATTCTTCTTCTAAGTCTTTGCATCATTCTTCATCATCGAAATAGTCTTCTTTCACTAAGTCTTCACATTCTTCTTCTTCACGATCTTGTTATTCTTCTACTTCTCCCAAGAGTCATACACATTATATTGAGCAACGTGATAATCCTTGTGATACCTCTTCCGTGAAGAATAAAATGCCTATTTATGATGACTATGACTTTGATGATCTTGCCTATGTAATTTTGATGACTTTGTTGCCTATTCTGATGATGGATATTATGATGAAATACATAGACATGATTATGATACTTCTATTCCTAAGAGTCCTCCTCGTCGTGTGCTTGATCTTACTAAAGGGCTGTCCTATTGGATAGATCATGATGGTGATCCATATGATTCTAATTTTGAAAGAGACTTTGATGAGTTTCGTGAACAATGCCTCTTTGATGCTTCTATTGAGGAAGAAAATTTTTACCGTGCTGATTATAAATGTCAATACTATAAGAATTCCTCCTCTAAGAGTTCTCATGCTAAAAATAAAGATTGCACTCTTAGGCAAGATCATGTTAATGATGAACCATTGTTTTGTGATGATTCCCTTCTATCATCTACTTCCTTCAATACACATACATCTCCTAAAGTTGCCAAACCTTTCACAAATCCCTCATCTGATAGAAGTCCTAATGCTTTTCATGCAGTTCCCTATGATTATTCTCAAGGGATACCTCTTAAAGAAACTCAAGCTAACCTTCACTTGGCTGCAAATAATTTCAATAATGCTAAACCTAAAGAGCCTAAGCCTTTATATGATCTGATGCCTACTTTAGCTAATCCTTCCCCATCTCCTCCCAAGTCTCCCATATAATTCCAACATGATTCCTTGTCCTTAGAAGTGGCTCTATGTCAAGAGAACTCTAAAAATGATAAAGAAAAGAACATAAAGAAAGATCAAGATCAAGAAATCTCCATGTATTCCAATCCTCTTTATGACGACACTTATCCGCATCATGGTTCTTTTGAGCCCTTACGCCCTTTCTCATTCATTCCACCCTGTCTTAATTTTTCTCCTAAGCAAGATCAAGTCACTACTTACACCGTTGAGCTTATTGACAATCAAAATAACCTTACTAAACTTGCGCTTTCCAAAGATGATACTTCCATTAAGGTTATTAAAAATGGTGTTATTTTTTCTAATATTGAGCCTATTGAAAATCAAGAGGAAAATTATGCAATTATGCTATCGAAAGATCCTTGTCAAGATCAAAGTCTTCCATCTTTTAGTTCTACCACTCCATTCTCACTTCCACTTTCTACTCTTCATAAGTCTTTCCAAGCTTCAAAAAATCCTATCAATGAAGGTGCTCCTATTCAAGATGTTCACGATCCTATTGAAAATCCTAATGCTCACTCTAAAGATGTTGATGTCCTTGGTTGTCATATGTACATGCCAATGAACATATTGATGATCCTTTTGCGTCTTCCATGTCCATCCTTGGACCTCCTCCCCTAATACTAAGGGCTTCATGTCTTCCTTCCATCTTGGGTCCTTATGTCCCTTCACTTTCCCCTCCTAACTCTCCTAATTCGTCATCCATCTTAGGTCCTTACTTCCCTCCATCTCCTATATTTCCTCAAGATCAACATAGATGCATACCCTTGAATCATTCTCATCCATCCACCCATCTAAACCAGTCATATTCTTCTTCTTCCTCCACAAGTCCCGATTCTTTTGGAAGAAAATTGAATGTTCAATACAAGAAAAAGAAGCAATACATGAATCCATCTAACAAAGAATATCACCATTCCTCCTCTAATCGACATGGGGGCATAAATTAAAAAGATATATCTAAGAAAAAAACTACAAGACAAGTATGGGTTCCAAAATCCATCATTGAAGATGTTCTCTCTAAATCATCAAAAAGAAATGAAAAGCCTATGACTATATGGATTCCAAAGTCTCTCTTGAAAGAGTCTCATGTTGAGAAACAAATGAAGTTGACATTCAAGCTTCCAAAGGCTTCCACTTCATCTTCTTCCAAAAACATTCTTTCATTCCATGCGCATAAACTGCAACCTCTGTTATCCATTCACCATATTCCTTCACGTATTTCTTCATTCACATTTCCTCCATCCTCTCGCCACCCTTCAAGGTGTGTATTGACATTGATCTTGCCTTCCTTTCTGTCTATCCTTTCACAATCCTTCTACCTTCTATCCTTTTTTTCTCATTTGTTTATTCCTCCTATCTTCCAACCTCACTCACTTTGCATAAAACCTTATCTTCCATTTTTCTCTTTCATCTTCCTTTCCCTATCAGCATCTTTGAGCATATCATTTTGGATCCTTTGCAGATCATGGTTTATCCTTTCAAGGAGAATTATCTAAAAATCTTGCCTTCTTCCAAAAAAAAATAAAAATTCAAAAATTAAAAAAAAAAAAAAAATTAAAAAAATTAAAAAAATTAAAGAGAAATAATTTCTTCCTATGGTGAAAACCACTCCCTTATGGTACCTTGGATAGGTACCATGATGAAAACCTGGAAATCAGGCATCATGCATAGTTCTTCTACATCTTTCATCCATTATGTATTCTCTCTTTGATCTTGACAATGTTTATCTATACACGAACATTTGGGCTATCTTGTGAGCTATCTTATGATGATCTTGTTTTCATTCCTTTCATGTTTATCCTTTATATCTATCTTCCTCCAAATTCATTTTCTCCTATCGCTATCCTTTTCCCCTTTGGTCTTGATCTAAAAAAAAAAAAGAATAAAACACGGTGCTATGAAGTCTCTTGACATGTCTACTCCTTTGGACTGCATCCTTTCCTACTCTTGCATTATGCTTTTGTAACTCATCCTATGTTGGCCTTTCATTGCTTGTCCATATGTGCTTTACATGATGTTTCTTTTTCCCTAGCTTGGGTAGTCTTGAGGAGTTTTCCTTTGAGGATTTCTTCCCTTCATTCTCCTGTCTTCCATCTCTTCCACTAGCTTGCTAATCCTTCCTGTCCTCCACCTTGCTAAACATTGGGACTGCGTGACGTGATCTTACTTGGGAGTTTGATGCCCATTCTTTCTTGGGCATCCTTTGTACATAATTATTCATCCTAAAATTTTTTTAAAAAATGATATATTGTCAAAAAATTCTAAAAATTAGAAAATGCCTTGAAAAAATAATCATCTTAGTGAAAACCTAGCAATAGGCACTTTGATGTATCTTCAAAAAAATTATATATTCTAAAAATACAAACAAATTCAAAAAATTCAAAAAATTCAAAAAAAAAGAAAAAGTGCCTTGGTGAAAACCTAGAAACATGCGCCTTGGTAGCAAAAATTTAAAAAAATTATAAAAAGTCCTGAAAAAAAGAAGAAAAAAATGAAAAAAAATTAAAGAGAAAAAATTGTAATAAAATCCAAGTGGTGAAAACCTAGACACAGGCACTACTTGAGGCCTTTGCACCCCTATTTCTTAGCGCATGTCCGCGACATTTAGCCTTTCTCCATCATGTATTTCCCATGTTGCCTTGGTTTGGAATTGGTCTTTTTCTTTGTCTAGGGGGCATACCTGTGTTAGCTTTGGTCTCTTGGATGCGTTAGTCTTTAGGATGTCTCACAAATGGCATTTTTCAACACCACCCCAACTGTATTTTTTAATACAACCCCCGACATCGAGTGTTTTTCAACACTTATCAGTTTCGTCTTACGTAGTTTTGTCATGTGGTTTTTCTTTCTTGCGAGCATTCTTGTTCATCCTTATCCTCGGAACTCAGTATCAGTTAACACACTTATATTTTTAATCGCAACCCTTAATGCTTGAGCTATGTCATGATATTTTCTTTTTGTGCTGAGTGTTATTGATTTTCATTGAGTTTCCTTGTCTAATAAGTCTCTCTGAGATGCATAGCTAGAGGACTTGGGGCATGGGGCATGTTTTAATTTGCTTCCTATTTTATGGTTCACTGTTTTTGCACAACCATTCTGATGGTCATCCTGGCCTCTATGCCTTGATGTGAGCATGGTTTTGTTATATTAAATTGGGTAAGCTAACATCATAGTCATCTTGACCTTTATGTCTTTGATGCTTATGTTAGAATCTTTTCACATTTCAAATCTGATATATACATCACATTCATATCTTCATAGTTGCACTCGTGACTAGTGATGGTTGTGTGATGTTTCTGATATAAATCACATTCATATCTTCATAGTTGCGCTTGTGACTAGTGATGATTGTGTGATTTTTTGATTTCCATTAATAATGGTCCAATGATAAAAATAAGTTCCTTTACATTCTCTTATGAATGATGAACAAAAGATCCTATGTTTGTTGCTCTATTGCAAGTACACCTTTTCATTTTTATGTAGCTTGCATTGTTAGACTTCATGTTAGTATGCATTTTTAGGCTACATTATGAGTTTGAGAGGGTTTTCCTTCATCTTTCTTGTGGACTTTTAATCAACTGTGATCACGTTATGATCTTCATTTCCTTATCTTCTTTCGTGATCTCAATCAAAATTTTCTATCTTAAACAATTGATTAATTTTGGGGCATTCTCTCTCTTGAGGCAAATTCTCTTTCTTTCTCCATTTCTTTCCACCTCTTCCAAACTTCTATCTTCCATTTTCTTTCACCCCACATCTTCTTCTTCTTCTTCTTCTTCTTCTTCTTCTTTCAATTTTCTATCTTGCAATTTTCTACTTCTTTTCTTCTAATTCAACCTTGGGGCATAATCTTTCATGCTTGATCTACCTTGGTTCTATGATCTTTATATCTTTCATCTTACATCAAGAAACTTATCTTTAGTTTGATTTGATCAAAATTTATCAATTTGCTATTTCTCCTCTATCTCATTTCGATTTCGATCACGAGGGGGTAGTACCTATCAAACTTCAATATTTGATTCAACTATATCAATTATATCAACCTTGGCATGTCAATTACTTATATACGGTGTTGACCTTGTCTTTTTCAATTTGTTTATCTTTGTTCTGATATCAATTACTTATATATACTGTGTTGATGTCTGTGTTGTTTTGTGATCCCAAATCGATCTCACACTTCAACTGCATTCTTTGACTACACGTGTTCCCTAAATGATCACACATTTTTCAAAGAGGGGCAAATGTATGCACCCTAAAATGGTCGCCTAGACTTTGGTCCCCATTTATCATTTTATCATTTTATCAAATTTTCTGAATCAATGCTTTACAACATTTTCAATTCAAGTCAAGTTGCTTGATCAAATTGTAATTAAGTCAATTATTTCAATATTTCCTAAGGTTTGATCATTTTTATCTAATTAAAAGATTTTATTTTATTTTTGATTAAATAAAATTTATCTTATTTAATTAAAAGATTTAATCTCCCTTTTAATTGAATAAAATTTATCTTATTTAATTAAAGTAAATTTCTCCCTTTTAATTAAATAAAATTCCTCTTATTTAATTAAATTCAATTTCCCTCATTTAATTAAATAAAATTCTTCTAATTTATTTAATTATAAAGAAAACCCCTCTTTTAATTAAATAAATAAAAATCCCCACTTAAAGCACTTTATTTGATGAAAAAGGAAATAAATTAAATTAAAAATTAAATAAAAATCCCTTTTTCATCACATCTTCCTAAGTGGTGGGTTTTTGCCTCTTAATCTCAACCATTGATCAATTCTTTTTGCCTCTTAATCTCAACCGTTCACTTTCCTATATAAGGA